>PVJH01006418.1:79530-95732 GCA_004026705.1 Nesogale talazaci
GAAAAGATGAGGCTGCCTGCTCGCATAAAGATTTGCAAAACCGGCTGAGCCCTGGTGGCGTAGTGGTTGTGCGCGGGACTGCGGCCCACTGGGACGGAGGTTCAATTCCAGCAGTGGGACTGGGCCTCCTACTCCCACCACCAGAGAGCAGTGATGCCCCCACCCCACCCCCCCCCAAAAAAAAAAAGATTTGCAAAACCACAGTGTGTCAGAATCATTTGATGGCATTTTTATTTTTGTTGGTGTTTGTTTGTTTGTTTGTTTGTTTCTGTTTTTTGTTTTTTTGGGGGGGGCATCACTTGCTCCTGGAGAGCTGCTGCTGGAATTGAACTGCCCACCCAGTGGGCCGCAGTCCCACACACAACCACTACGCCACCAGGGCTCAGCCCTGATGGCAGCGTTTTTAGAGTGCACCAAGAGTATCTGGGGAGGCGGTAGTCGAGTGGGTGCTCTCCGTTATCTCAGGTTACTGAGGGGAAGGTAACCTGACCTCATTGTGTGATACAGGAAATGGAGAAGTTAGTAACTTGTCCCCAGTGATGGGGAGGAATGAGGAATCAAGCCCCGGTTTGCTGGACGTCCGAGCCTCACACTTACTGCCTCACTGTGAGACATGGGCTTCACATGTCTCCGTAGCTTGTGCCATCCTACTGTCCACCTGTAGCTTTGGTGCTTGGTTCACAGCTTTCCAGATGTCGGTCAGCAGGAGAACAGGTCAGTTCGAATGTAGTCAACCAGCATTGCGCTCCTCCACCCCTGTGGTGTCACCTGTCTGGCTTCCTATCTTTTGGGTGCTTCTAGCATTGGCCAGTGGCTTGATGTAGTTCCTGGTGTTGGAACGTGACCCATCATCCTAGAGACACAGGGTGCCAAGTCACTCAGTGATAGCTGGCTAACAGCCGCCGCCTCCCTCCTCCTGGGGAGGCTGAGTGTGCTGGTGACTTAGGGCCTCTGGGTTTGGGGGAAGTGCCAGAGCAGGCTGTGCCCTGCCTGCAGTCTGACGTGGGTTCTCACCCTCTAGCCCAGCCACTGCCCTGCCCGCTCGGAGCTCACCCCACTCTCAGCACCCTGGTAGGTCGTAGGTGGGTGGACCGAGACACCATAGCAGCTGTCGATGCCTCTCCTTTCCTTTTTGAAGGATCTGATGCTGCTGCCGATGAGGGCTACTTCATCTATTAAACCCAATACACTTGTCGCAGCTGCTAAGCCCCCGTAAGCCGCCGGGCGCCGTGTTTGTGATGGGACTGACAGTGCATGGAGGAGGCTGATTATACACGATTCCATTTCGCGGGCCCAGCAATGTAATTTCACAGGGCGATCAGCGTTTGCATGTAATAGCAGGCTGTGCTGAGGTGTCAGAATATTAAAGGCGCTAATGGCAAAGCTCCCTGTTACACAGGGGGCCACCCGCCGCGCCTACAGCAGGGCTGCGCGGCAGGCCCGTCGCAGATGGCTGGCCACTAAGCTAATGGGGCAGCAGCCAAGGCGAGCAGAGCCACGAGAGGGGAGAGCCAGCCGGGAGCAGCTCGGCACCTGCTTCCCTGCGCATGGAAATTGCAGCAGCCCAGGGGAAGGGAAGTGTGCGTGCCTGCCCTGGCACAGGGTCGGTGGAGGTGGGTGGTAGGCCCAGCATCTTTCACTCTGAGCTTTACCTGCCTCCATGGCCTCGCATCAGTACCTATCCTTGACGGAGTCCGGAGGCCCTGTGGTCATGCTCCGAGCTCTTCCCCAGGCCAGGAACCCCAGTGGCTGGGTGCCAGCTCTGCATAGCTGGGCAGGTGGGCCCTGGTGGCCAGGGAGGTGCAGCTGCAGAAGTGGCACCCAGAGGATCTGGAACAGGTCTTGGGAAAGGGCTTTTGGCAAGAGCTCTTAAACGGATTCCTACTCTATCCTGCTCTGGGTCAGAGAGCTTCTGGACCCTAGTACACATCCCCCCTCCCCACCCCCCTCCCAGGCCCACAAGGCTAGAGGGAGAGGGAGAGGGAGGGAAGAAGCAGACGAGAGAGAAAGAGATGGGCACTCAGCCAGATCCCTGGGTGCCAGTGTTGGTGCTGGCGCACAGTTAGAGCAGTGCCTTGGGGGGGGGGGGGGGGGCGTGCTGTCTGCCGACATGGGCTGTCCCAGCCACGTCCAAACCCTCGCTTGTACTCTACCCACTCTGACTCCTGCTATTCTCTTGTGCCCTCGCCGGGCTTTCTGCTGTGTGTGTTGGTCTGTCAAACGCTGCCAGGCCTCCAGTCCTGCTTACTTCAGGAAGCCTTCCCAGGCCCCTCCTCAAACTCCTCTTGGGCCACCAGGCTCTGTTGTCCCCTAGAACTCAGCCTCACTCACCCTTCCTCTCTGAGGGCCTCCTGGCGACTGTCGTTCTCTGAGAAGTAGCCCCGGTCCGCCGACCCGGAGTGGGACTCGCAGGAAGGGTTTTGCTGAGATTTCACAGACAGGTGGAATCTCTTGAGGACGACGTATGGCGGGAGCATGGCCTGGGACGGTGGGCCAAGCGGGCTGGCGCCTGGGTGCATGTGCGTGTGTAGGTGGTCGGGTTGATAGATCCCCGTGCAGGGGGTGAGAGTTTGGGTGCGAGTACAGAGGGGCAACAGGTGCAAGGTACCATACAGTAGTGGGGACGCAGGTTGCTGGGGGATCCTCAGAGGAAGCTGTGCCGAGGGTGGGGGTGGCGGGGGTGGTGGTGGTACCTGAGATGGCAAGAATGTGGGGACCTGGAGATGGTCTCCCACAGCTAGTGGTGTGATCCTGGTGCCCCTCCCGAAGGCTCAACTCTGCAGAAGTGCCTGGGAGAGACATGCCAAGGGCCCTCAGCAGGAGAAACAGGGAGAGCCCAAGCTGAAGGAGAGCAGTTTTAATTAACCGATTTTAATATCATTTTGGACTTTGGCTGGTATGTGAAGGCCCCGCTGGAAGCAGCATTTGTAAAAATTAAATCCCTCTTATTAGGAGCTTGGCAGACCTGTGTGCATGCACAGCCTCCCCCTCCCTCTCGCCCTCCCTTCCCCGTGTTCTCCTCCACCCACCCCCCACCCCCGCCCCCCCCACCCCCAGGAAGTAAGTACTGGATGAGGCCATGTCACGGCAGCAATTGGTTAGCACGCCTTATCTGGGAATATGAAATCGTGCGGCCTGACACCCGTGGCCGCTGCGGAGGTGCCAATTCATCTCACCCTCGAGCTGACAGGCGACGCTGCCCTTCCTGAAAGGCATCCGTCAGGCGGGATGGGTGGCTGCCGCCTGGCCTGCTGCCTCTGGTTTTCTGCCGAGGACTTCAGCTTGCCCCGGTCCAGGCTGGCCCTCCCGGGCTTAGCTGCCCTCCGGCCCCCTTCTGCCCATCCCAGACTGTGGAAGATCTTGGGGAGTCATGATTATAATAATAATCTAATCATGATGATGCGTGGGGGCAAGCGTCTCATGTTATCTGAAGTGGTCTTCCCGCTTAGCTCCGATAAGGCTCAGGATGACGTGCAGATAACGTTGAGCTGCCCTGTCCCTCCGCCTCCAGCAGAGCGGAGGGGCCGCCACAGCCCTGCCGCCCGCCCGCCCGCCCGCCCGCCGCTTTAAGCCGGGAAGCGGCAGCACCTGCTAATGCAAGTGTTTAATATTTGATGGGCTGGGATAAAGCAGGATCACCTTCGAATTGAATTGAGTGTCAGCCGAGAATCTATTACTGAAATTCGGGTGTGATTTGACAGCAAAGTAGACGATGTTATTCTTCACTAGTTACTGCAATCTTCTCCCCGACATCACTTAAATATTTTTTTCTTTGCTTGAGTAAACACACATTATCCTTCTTTTTTCCCCCTTCCTTCCCTTTTTCCTTTTTAGAGGGGGAAAAAAAACCTATCTAACTCGCCTTCCCTGGGCTGATAGAGTAGATTGTTATTTCTTTATTTGTCCTATTAAATGGAATTTCTGATCGTTTAATCCGGCCTTTGTAAGTGATTTTAAAGTACTTGAAAGCTGGCCCGCCACTGCTCTCTGGCCCACTGAGCTCCAGCCTCGGTCCTGACTGTGCTCAGCCGCTCCTCCAGCTGTGCACCGCCCACTGGCCGCTTTCCCTTGCTGCCTGCCTTCCCTGGCTCTGCCCTGGCTCAGGGCCAGTTTCCTCTCCCCTATCCTTGAGCCTCATACCCAGGCCCAATTTGTGGGTGCAGCTGTGGCCTGAAGAGGGTGGGGAGGACTCGGCTGGGAAGCTGGACTGTTACTGGCAGCTCTGTGGTGAAGGAAAATGGCTAAGGCTTTAGTCCAGCGGCTCCTGACCTTCTGAGGGTCCTGGGCTGAAGAGCTGGATCCAGTTCTCCGAGCAATACCCCTTGGCCCAGGCACAGCCTCTGTGCACAACCTCCGAATTTTGATTTCTAACCCTATATGAACCCTTACTTCCTGGTCTAGTGACGGGTGGGGATAGGGCAGTGCCTGTCTGACCATGGCTGGATGTCAGCTTAGCTCCTCAGAGAACCCTCCATCCAGCTCCCCCATGCTCACCTGAATATTCCAATTGGCCAGTGTCCCACAGGCTGTCACCTTCCTGCCACAGGGAGGGATGGCAGCCTGCTGTGTGGGGACTTCAAAGGGGAGGGGATGGAGCAGCGCATCAGGCATGAGCTCAATGCACAGACCTACCCAGGAATTCAGTCCCCGCACTACGGCCACTTAGCTATGTTCTAGCCCAGGTAGACCTCTTCTTTCTGAGCCTCAGTTTCCTCATCTGTGACTTGAGGTCAGTCACACTTTAGCCCAGGGGATTGATTATGAAGAAAGGTGTCTCCCCCTCCCTCATGGAGGTTGTTGGCAGCCAGGTGGCGTGGGCAGGGTGTGGAGGGGGGCACTGGAGTGCTTGGGGGCCTGAACAGATCGATGCCCCCAGCACTTCCTTCCCCAACCCCAGGAAAACAATTAAGCACAGATCGATGAGTGACTGCTTTGAATATGCATAAGTGAGCACTTGACCTTCAGCAGGAACATCACACACACACACACACACACACACACACACACCCCTCTGTCTCCATGTCCTCCCCTGCTTGAGTCAACCAGGTGACCTTCTTCCCCTCCTCGTTAGCATCCCACCCCCAGCCCCCATAGCCTTCTAAGCCTTCTGCCTCCTGAATCAGAGCAGAATGACCGTGATACTGCTGGGAGGGCCTGGGGGGGAGGGGAGTGGCGCGTAGGACCCACGGTGATAGGGAGCATGGGGTGCAAATCCTAAGAGCGGTACATGGTAAAAGGGTAAGGAAGGAGAGCCTGATAAAGAGGATAAGAGGCACCCACTGAGGGCTGGAGGACTGTAATGGTTAGAAGTCCAGGTAAAAGGGGGCTCTGGAAAAGGAAGGGGCTTTCGGGGGTGGGGGGAGCTGGAGAAGGGAGACCCAATGAAGGGGCCCTCATAAGTGAGTGTGATGAGAGGATTGGGGCATGGAGCCCTAGGGAGTGGGCATGGTTCTGAAGTCAAGACCTCGACTAACTGGTCTGCTCTCCTGTCTTCCAGGCTTACAGCTTCGCCATGGGCTGCTGGCCCAAGAATGGACTTCTAGACATGAACAAGGGCCTCAGCCTGCAGCACATAGGGCGGCCCCACAGCGGCATCGGTCAGTCCCTCTGCATATCCCCCTGGCAGCCCGGTCAGTCCCCTGCCCCCATGCCCAGTGCCCTGGCACACAGAAGAGTTCCAGGGGCTCATTCAAGGCCCCAACCAGGCTCTTGCTAGACTTGGGGGTTGGAGATGGGGAGGAATGAAGCGGGGTCGAGAGAGGAATCCTGGAAAACACCTTTCAAGACAACATTTTGCAGGACACGGGTCTGGGCTTTGGGTGAGTGATAGCAGCCTTGGATTCAGGCCAGTGTACCCCTCTTGGCGGCTGCATCCCTCGTGGGCAGAGTCCTCAGAGGGCGTATGTCTCAGCTTCTCCACCCGCCCCCCATGAAGTGGGAAGAGGCTGTTTCATATTGTTTCAAGTCTGTGGCTACTAAACTGGGCGATCAATGGGAGTTAAGGAGATGAATTATTTAAACCTCACCAGCTTTTAATTAGTCGGGGTCCTTCTGACCGATGGCTCCGTCCACAGGGTATTGACTCCCCCGCAGGAGCAGCCGCCTCCGATGCGCGTGCCTGGGTTGGGAGGGGCACTTGGGGTGTAAGGTGGGGGGACCCGCAGGGAGATTCCTGCTTGGGAGACGGCTAGAGTGACTGGGTTTCTAAGCAGTCGCTAGCTTTTCCTGTATCGGTATTGATGTGTGTCTGTGAGTGTCTGTGTGACACCTTCAGCTCTCTGTCTCAGGGTGTCTGTCTCAGCGGAGGGTGCGTATGCCGGTGTGCTTGTGCATCTGTTTGAGAAAATGTGTCTGTGGGCATAATGACCTGCCTGTACCCAGTTTCCTGAGGGTGTGTGTCTGTGCACGTGTGCGCACCTATCCGCCTGTGTTTCTCTGTCAGAACCTGCATCTCTTGGGGTCTACGTATCTTTGGTGCCCAAGTGTGCATGCAAATGCTTTCAAGCCCCAGCACTTGACAGACAGAGATAGGCTTTGTTACAAGGGGGGTGGGGAGGGGGCGGGAGCCAGGGGAGACTGAGTGGTCCTGGTGGTGACATGACATTATCATAACCTGTGTGTCTTTGGGGAGGGGTGCATTTCACCTGGGACTGGAGAGGGACGCCAGAAGGGTCCAAGCTGCCGGCCAGTCTCCCACCGTGGACATTGCCCAGCCACTCAGTGGTGTCGGTGAGCATTTGGCAGGCTGAGCGGCTGTCCCTTCAGGGCACTCACATCCGGGGAAGGGGGGCAGAGCAGGGACAAGACGGAGATTGAAATAGACAGTTGTCCCAGGGTCCTCAGGGCTGAAATACAGGCCCCTGGGCTGCCCCAGGGTGGTTTCCCCTGGCCTCAGGTATCCATGTAGCTGCTGCTTCATTGCTATGGCAGTCATTTCTGAGGTGCCATGTCATTCCTCCAGGGCCAGCCCCAAGCTCTCCCGGGGTCCTGGGTGGGGCCGGGCAGAAAGAAACATTGCTCGGGGCTGTGAGTAGAAGGTTCTGTGAACTCCCCAGGAGGCACTCCGCACAGCCCGGAGGAGACACCCGATCAGCCAGGTTGTCTTCTTGGGCGGCCCTGCAGAGAAGGGTACCTGAGTCAGAGGGTCTCGGAAGGAGGAAAGGGGGTTCTCGAAGCCGGAGAGCAGGAAAGGGTCTTTCTAGGGCCTGCGCAGAGAAAACCCTGCATGCCGAGAAGACAAGGCCAGGCACTTGTAAGTCGTTGCCAGCGACTGGAGCAGGAAGCTTAGGGTCAAGAAGGGCTGAAACACCAGCCCAGCAGGCAGCAAGGCTCGGACTGCCCAGTGAAAAGGTGGGGATCTTCCTGAAGGGCTTGAGGTCACAGCTCTGGTTCAGAATCAGTGGCACAGGGTCTACTGCACAGAACATAACGGTGCTCCATAAGTACTTCTGAGTGGATGAAAAAGGGTGAACGAGTTACGGGACAGGGAGGGGGCAGGGACAAAGGCCTGGTCAGAAGACTTGCATTGGTCTAGAAGAGGAGTGGTGTGTGAGTGAGCCTGGGTGGTGGGCAGGGCCAGTGGGACCCGCTTCATCGATCACCCTGCTTCTGTGCCCCCAGCTGAGGGTGTGTTCATGAGGAAGAAGTCTGAGACCTGTTGGCTATCTCTTGGAACTCTCTGATGCCCTTCTTGTCTGTCTACCCACACTGGCCCTGGGTTAGGGCCCTGCAGAAAGTGTCTGCATCTGTGTAGGCCCCGATGGAGAGCCCAAGACTGCGAGTGGCAGTGGAGTAGGGGCGCAGGGAGTCAGAGGAAGTTCTGGTTCTGCCTCCCCTCCCCCAAGTCCTGTAACCTGGGCACCTATCTTTTGGGGCTGTGCAGTGAAGGGAAGTTTCAGGGAGGGTCCCGTGTAAAGGGCTAGGATTGTGCTGTGGGGAGGGGACGGCGGGGCACACGGAGTTCCCTCTTCTGTTGCCAGCTCTGTGCCCCAGGCTTCCTGGAGCACTGGGGGTTATTGGCGTGGGTATGTGTAGTCCTTGAATGAAGGGGGCTGCCCTGCCAGCTCCTAACTGGCTCTGAGGTGTGGGTGAGAGTACTTGGACGGGAGGGGGGAGATGTAGGGCATTAATTGGGCTCCGAGAGGCGGGGAGGGGAGGTGTGGGTTTTGAGCAGTGAGGTTAATGGCCCTCGCGCCAAAGAGACAGCTTTAATGAGCTTCAGCTGGCGGTGCCCCGAGTTACTGTGCGTGCTAAAAGGGTCGCGCTGTAAGAGTTTGATGTGGACTGTTTCCCAGCCCTGGGGTCAGAGGTCAGCGCCTGTCACTGGCCACTCAGGCTGTTCCTCAGTGACATGGTGCTAATTAACTGTGTGAGGAGCTGCCAGCCTGGAGTGGGGAGTGGTATGTGTGTTGATGGGGGCGAAGGGGGGCATGGGTTGATGATGGGCAAGGGTTCTGCTGACACCACCGCATAGCCATCTCGAGGGGCTGTCAGTTCTCCCATGATGCCGTAGGCAGGTGGCGGGCGATGGTGGAGGCCTGCAAATCACTGAGGACTCTGGGCCCCAGAAATTGGACCCTCCGCCTGAGCCTCTTACCTGTATGGCAGAGGGCGCCTGCCTGTCAGGGCCTCCTGATGAGTAGAGGTGTGAGGCAGGTGCAGAGAGCAAGGAGGCAGGCTGGCCAGTGTAGTGGGTTTGGCTTGAGAGCCTGACGGCCAGGATGGGCCTGAGACTCTTGTTGAGGTAGGGGCAGCCTCGTTGGGGGACTGCCGAGTGCTGTGTGGTCATTCCCGCATTTCAGCAAAAGGTCAGCAAGACACCCACATCATGTAAGGTTACTTTCTATGAAACCAAATTAATTTTTCACAGGAATCTCTCAGGCACACACATGTGCAGTAATTGTCTTTATAAGCTTATTTTAGTGGGAGGTTTCTAGATCAGTTATCTATTTGGCAATTCAAACACATTCTGATTTGGCTCATAATTTTTTTGTGTGTGTGTTTTTTTATTTTGGTTCATAATTTCAATCCCTTCAATGTCCCATCCCATATCCCACTTCCACTACCTCCTGGTGTTTCCTGTTTCTCTTCCTCCTCCTTTCCTGATGCTCCTATAAATGGATTTGATCTTAAATAGCTGGTTGTTCTAACGCAAAGGTATGGATTCAGTTCCAAACCAGAAGAATAAGGGCCATAGTCTTGGGGCTCCCTTCAGCCAGGTCTTCGTCTCCTTGATGACTTTGACGTCGATTCCACATTTTACTCCTGCTCTAGCCACACAAGTCTTTTGACAACTACAGATGAGGAAACTGAGACTCAGTTAAGTGACTCACTTAAGGTACTATATGAGGGGTACCCCCCCCCAAAGAAAACCAGAATCTCCCCCAAAGCTATGTATTTAAATTTTTTAAAAATCATTTTACTGGGGGCTCATACAACTCATCACAATTCATACATTGTGTCAAGCACATTTGTACATTCGTTGCCATCATCATCATTCTCAAAACATTTGCTTTCTACTTTAGCCCTCGGTATCAGGTCCTCATTTCCCCCCCACCCTCCCCACTACCTCTCTCCCTATGAACCCTTGATCATTTACAAATTATGATTTTGTCATGTCTTACACTGTCCGATGTCTCCCATTTTTCTATTGTCCATCTCCCAAGCTGGGGGTCATATGTAGACCTTTGTCATCAGTTCCCCCTTTATACCCCACCTCCTCTCCACCCTCCCACTATCACCACTTCTCACCACTGATCTTGAGGGCTTCATCTGTCCTGGGCTCCCTGTGTTTGCAGTTCCTATCTTTACCCATGTACATTCTCTGGTCTAGCTGGATTTGTAAGGTAGAATTGGGATCATGATGGAAGGCCAGGGGTGGGGGAAGCATTTAAGAAATAAAGAGAAGTTGTATGTTTCAGTATTGCTACACTGCACCCTGACTGGCTCTTCTCCTCTCTGACCCTTCTGTAAGGGGATGTCCGGTACAGATACGCTTTGGGTCCCCAGTCTGCACTCCTCCTTATTCACAGTGATATGATTTTTGTTCGTGGGTGCCTGGTACCCAATCCTATTGACACCTCGTGATCACATGGGCTGATGTGCTTCTTCCATGTGGGCCAGGTTGCTTCTGAGCTAGATGGTCGTGTTGAATTTAACAAAACAAACTCTAACACGTTCAAAGTACTCTCCATTACATGTAACACATTTGTCCAAACTGTGATTCCATTCTCGGAAACATTTTTCAAACGCATCTGTTTGGACGGCTGACAGCACCTCCTTTGTGTTTTTTTTCCTTCACCCCTTCTACATGTTCAAATCACTGCCTTTTCATGTCCCTCTGCATTTGAGGAAACCAAAAGAAGTTGCGCAGAGTGAGGTCAGGTGAGTAAGGTGTGTGGAGCAAGAGAGGCTTGATGTTTTTTGCCAAAAATTGGTGTACCGAGAAGGCTGCATGAGCAGGTGCGTTGTTGTGGCACAACCAGGCCCCTGTCTGCCACAAATCAGACCTATTTTGTCACACACTATTACACTATCTTTTCAAAACCCCGGAATAGAAAACTTGGTTCACAGCCTGACCTGGTGGAGTGTACTTCAAATGCACGCTCCGCCTCACATCAACAAAACAAATGAGCAGCCTCTTTGTCTTTGATTTCACTTGACTGGCAAGCTTTGGTGAGGCCAAGGTGACGACGGCATCGTCCACGGGCTTGATTGAGGTTTACTTTCAGGGCCATAAGTGTAGCACCGTGTTTCGTCACTAGTAAGGACACTGGGGGAAAAGTCGGGGTGGCTTAATTTTGCAGTGCCCCTTCCCATTCCTAAATTTCCCATTAAAATTTGCTGACTGGAGCTCCAAGGTCGTCCAGATAACTTCCTCACTCTTCCTTGGTCCATCCCTGTCTTCAGCCACGAGTGCACACATTTTGTCGACGATTTGATTGTCTGATTGGGAAGTCGACGGACGTCCAGAATGAGGCTTGTCATCAATCGACCTTTCACCATTTTCGAAACAAGTAAACCACTCATACACCTAGCGCTGTCCTTCTAAGCCGTGTTCACCATCACAACAGTTTCTGTGGCATTATTCTTGAGCAGGAAACAAAACTTCACCGCTGCATACTGTTCTCTTAAATCGGCCATCACAAAAAATGAGGGTCAACAAAACTGCTTTCACAAAATACTTCACTGTCACCAGAGAGAACTTTCCCAAGCAATGCCACTGGGTGCACTAACTCAGAGCAAGTTGCTCAATACTCACCTCGCAGGAAAAATACGCACTATGAAAGTTCCACCTGGGCTGAGCCCCGGTGGCGTAGTGGTT
Source organism: Nesogale talazaci (assembly GCA_004026705.1). Classification (NCBI taxonomy): domain Eukaryota; kingdom Metazoa; phylum Chordata; class Mammalia; order Afrosoricida; family Tenrecidae; genus Nesogale; species Nesogale talazaci. The sequence continues at coordinate 90,854 of PVJH01006418.1, forward strand.
GTGCGCAGGACTGCGGCCCACTGGGATGGAGGTTCAATTCCAGCAGTGGGGCTGGGCCTCCTACTCCCACCACCGGAGAGCAGTGATGCTCAAAAAAAAAAAAAAAAGAAAGTTCCACCTGGCTGAGCCCCGGTGGTGTAAATGGTTGAGTGCGGGATTGAGGCCCGCAGGCTTGGTGGTTCAAATCCAGCAGCTGCTCTCCAGGAGCAAGCTCGGGTAGCTCCCACGACCCCCAGAAGGCAGCGAGGTCCCCCAAAAAACAACAGGAAAAGAAAGTTCCACCCAGTGAAGCCTTGTTCCACGTGTTTGTTTTGTTTGGGAGGTGGGGGGTAATCCCCGGGCACAGCCCCCAGGATTTCATTGTGGAGTCCTGACTGACTCAAACCTAGCTGAATGCAAGGCCCTGTTTTTACCATGCTGCTTTAGTGTCAGGCTTTGTGCTTCTCACAGAGGGAACATGGAAGCAAACAACCGCACTTCCCTCCTTTCTCTCTGTGAGACATTCAGGCCCTAACAAAGCTTCCATAGCAACAGCTGAGCAAGGAGGGGAAGGCGTTGCCATCCCTCACCCCTTGTGCAGAGCCAGGGTCATCCAACCGTTGGCATCTGACCCCTTCCTGGCCCTGGCAGTTCTTGCTGTGATTTCACTTTGCTTCCCAGCTCTTGGTCCAGGAAAATCCTGTTTTCCAGGGCCCATCTCTTCAGGGAAGACTGCCTGACCCTCCCAGTGTGACTGTGGATATTAACACCCTTGAGCTCTGACTATAGTCTCCCTGTGGCATCTAAGGGCAGGGCCTAGGCCTCCTTCCTTTCCTCCTCTGGAAACTGCACAGGAAATGCTGGCAACATCACACCTGCTGTGGGCACGTGGAGGGTGTCCTTACAGACTGCTGCCCTCAGTCGGGAGAGCACCCGGAAGCGTCGCTGTTACCTGGTTGGGTTGGATGACCAGGCCTGAGAGCCTGCTGAGGCTTATGGTACAGGTGGAATGGCCAGAGACCAAGTGACCTCTCGGGAACTTGTTGCCCAGCCTGGTTTAACAGGAGAGCTGGACTGGCAGGAGGTATCCAGGTAGTGCGCTGACCCCTGTGGGGGGCAGCTCTGGCTGCCTGAAGGAGTGGGGTGTCTTTCAAGAGTCCAAGTCAGAGCACATTAGCTCTGTGACACAGATCTCATTAGCGCCCATGAGAGGTGTCACCGCGGGAGAATCGTCGGCTCGGGGAGATGCTTGCACCAAAAGGAAGAAAGGACAGTGGCAGCCTTTTCTCTGCTACCGCCGCCAACGAGGCCACCACGCTCACTGGGCCGCCCGCCCTCCTCCTCGCGCAGGGTGGGGGTGCTGGCTAATGAGCTCGTCTACAGTGCAGCTTCTCCTCTCTCTCCTTGAAGTTCCCAGGTCCCTGTGAAGACCTCAGGCCCAGGATTAACACACACCAAAGGGCAGCCCCCCCTCTTGCCCAGCAGGGAGTTCTTTGTGATCCTTCCCCCCCTCCCCCCATCCTGCCACCGTAGGCAAGGGAAGGGAGGTGGTGCCAAGACAGACCCATGCGCCTGGGGGAGGAGGGGCTTGCACTATTGGGAAGGCTCAAGTCCTTCTGCCGGTCAGCACTGACCGTGTTGGCATCTCCACAGTGGACTCTCTCTTCAGCGAGGTGCAGTCTTCTCCCTCCTGCCCAGGCCCCTGTAACATCTCCGATCCTGACAGTGCCCGCATTCCTGTGCCCAGCCTTCCTTCCAAGACAGGGCAGAATGAGGGAACTCTCCCTGGAGCTTCAGCAGTTAGAACTCAACACGACGGACGTAGGGCTTCCTGGCTCAGCTGAGCACTTGAGAATCAGCAAGGGTCTAGTGTCTGGGCTTTGTGTGGGCCGTGGGTGGTGAAGTGTTGATAGGAGGCTTCTGTCAACCTTGACAGAACCTTGTCAACCTCTGCTCATCTGTCCTCAGCCCTGGCTAGCTTCAGCGCTGGCAGGAAAGGAATCAACCTAGCTGCCTTGTGGGTAGGAGGCAAAGAACACACCCAGGAGTACGTGTCTTCCCTTAGGCTCCCTCCCCACACCCCATCCACTTCCTTCCAGTGTGACCCAAGGAGTGCAGAGCCGTGGGATGGATGGATGGCCACAAGAAAGGACTGCTCTGCAGGCATGGACAGGGAGTTCACTGGCCTGCCAGGAGAGTACTAGCTATGCCCCCCCCCCCCATACCCCTCAGTTGACCCTCTCAGAGCAGCTGAGTAGTGGGTTTTTGCCAGACACCAGGCTTTCCACTCTTTGTACCCTCCACAAATGGGAAACCGGGGGAGGGGGGGGGGCGGTGTTGTGAAGTGTATGTGTGTGCCGTATGTGTGAAGCGTCGGAAAGCACAATCTTTGTTTCCCTACCTTCCTAGCCCTCGGCCCTGGCCTGGCCTCCTCTTGTCTCTGTCTGTATCTCCTGTCACACCATCGCAGACGTAAATGACAAAGAAATCAGAAAGACAGATCAATGCCGGCCAAATTAGCACTTGCAGATAGACCGTGCGGGGATGTCAGCGCCCTGACCCCTGGTGATCTCGCAGCCTCCGCTGCTGATATTATGCAAATTGCATCCATCTGGCAGGACCCGTGTGCTGGCTGCTCCTACTCAGAGAAGTAATGGGCTGGGGGTGGGGGGCAGTTGGGGGAGCAAGAGTCGGGCGAGTGCGTGTGTGCGCGTGGGCACGTGTCCGAGCGTGTTGTGTGTGAGGCGCGTGGATGCCCACCAAGCACTGGGCGGCGAGTGAGTGATTGGCAGGGCAGATAAGGGCTGCACTGGATTCCTCTGGGCTGGGGGATTAGGAGCCGCAGAGATGGGAGATAACCGGACTTCATTTCAGTTTATTTTCCTCCTTATCCCCACTCCCCACCTTCACTCACCGAAAAACACAATCTGCAGTTTGTATTCTCATCGATATTTGCAAGTCATTACCACCGGTTTAAGGTGAGAGACAATGTCAGGGCCCAGGCCCGGCCAGCCCCTCCCCACCATCCTCCTACAGGTCGGGTGCCTGGAGCATTATACCGACAGCAGCCCCGACAGCCTTCCAGTCAGTGGTGGTCCCGGCAGTACTCCTGAGAAGTGCCATCTGACAGTACTTCATGGGGGTCCTTGCACTTCCTGTCCGACATGCTGCCCAAACATTTGGGCGCTAGCAGAAGTGCTCCCTTTCGAGGAGCTGCTCTTTCTCCCTGCAGGGCTCTGGGCCTTTCCTCCCCGCTGTGTTCCACCCTTGGAAGACCCATCATTAGTAACCAGAGCCCCTGTGGCCAGTGGGGAGCAGCAATTTGCTTGGTCTGCTCAGAACCTCCTTGTCCGCCCCAGCAGTGTTCTGTCCGCATTTGCTGAGTGCCAGGTACAGTACAGAGGGCTTCACCCGAGTCACCCAGCGAGCTCAGAGGCCGTGTACGGAAGCCCTAGTGACCCTACAGTATGTGAGGAAACACCGGCTCTAGGAGGGTGCCACGCCCCCGACACTGCATAGCACAAGCAGGAGAGCCAGCACGGAAACACGGGTCTCCCCAGGCCTGAGCTCCCCCACTCGGCACTGGCCCCAACCCGCCCCCGTACAGCCCGCAAACTGGCTTCTTCAACTCCTAGCCGGCGAACGCAGATCATGACCCAGACCCTGCCCGCCGCTGGCCCGAGCCCGGCAGAACCAGACTAGAAAGGTTAGGACTCCTCTCGTGGTCCACCTTGCAGAGCTGTGTGTCGGAGGCGGTCAGCCTGTCATGAGAAGGACACACAGAGGACAGAAGGCACCCAGTGACTGAGCCAGCCCCGGGATATGTCATAGCACGTGACACGTCCCACGCAGCTCGAGGAGAGGCGCTGGTGTAGCTCAGGCCAGCCAGCTGTGGAGACTGAGGGCTTAGCTGTCCCCGGAGCCCCTCCAAAACTGGGGCCCTGCTGTCCCTTCCCACCAGGCAGGGTTGGGAGCTGAGAGTGCGGGGACATGTCCGGGGACACGTGTGCAAGGGGAGCTTGTCCTAATGAGGAGAACATGGCGGCTAGTTAGGCGAGGGGCGGGCAGGGAGCCGCAGAGCTGATTGAAGGCAGGGGCAGGGGTCAGACAATTAGGCCCAGATCCGGCTGTTTGATGTGAGTTCTGAGGCCTCAAAGCCTCCCTTCAGCCCGCTCCCTCCGCTCCCTCCGCTCCCTCCTCTTTTCTTTCTTCTTCTGCCCAAAGGCAGGAAGGATGGAAACGCTTATACTCACTGTTACTATTATTAAACCCTGCGGCAGGCCAGCCAGACCCCAGGACTCCTGCCCACAGGGGGCACCCCGGACCCCTAAGCAGCTCTTTGGACCCCACCAAGGGCATCTGGGCCAGAGACCCAGAGCAGGGCCAGGCCGAGCCCAGGACTAGATCGCCCTGCTCCTGCCTGCTGAGGCCAAGGAGGAAGGCGCTGCCCACAGGGAGCTGGGCCCCAGGCCGCCCGGGCCACACCCCAGGACTGTTCTGACCATGTGCTCTTCTCTCCCCTGCCCTGGGCCCGGGCTGCGTGGCTCATTCAAGTTCATGCCAGGTCACACAAGTAGTTATCTGCAGCAGTCACAACAAAACCTTGCCCTGAAGAACCCGGAGGCACAGAGCCCCGCGGTGCTGTGGCCCTTCCCGAAGAGAGCAGAGCCGGCCCCACCGAAGCCCAGGGCTTCACCTGCCCCAGGTGTCAGCCTCACAGTCCTTTAGCCACGCCCTCGGGGGCCTGCCCTCCCCAGGCACCGAGGACAGCCACTTGTGTCCAGGTAGTACCTGGGCCGCCAGGCCCCCCATCCCAGGAAACAAGCCGGACAGCTGGTGGTACTGACCAGAGAGTGGGAGGAAGCCAGACTGGGGCGGGGAATGGGGGGCGTGGGGCGAG
>PVJH01006419.1:0-101968 GCA_004026705.1 Nesogale talazaci
TAATAAAAAGAATCACTAGTGGCTTGGTTCTATTTCTCTAGGAGAACCTTGCCTGACACAAGTGGTACCTGGAGTGCTTCTAGAGAAATAAAATCATAAATATGGGTTTCTTTGATTGGTTATCCAATCTGATTAGTATTAAGAGCACTGGTGATGCTAATTCTAGACCTAAAGCCATGGGTAATTTTGCCAATCCTACTAGTGCATGGTGTGAAATAGCAAAGCTAATACCTAAATTAGGAGCACCCATGGATGGGGAGCTGGTTATAGGAGAGATCCTATATATTCCAGCAGTTTTGTCAAGATGCCAAATATAAGGAAGCTGGTTGGCTGGTCCTCCTTAAAATGGACTATGTGATTAAGGAGAGGGATTGCCTCAGGGCCTCAGAAGCATGCCTTAAGTGTCAACTCACAGACATGAAGTGTTCTGTCTGTGCTACAAAGGAGAGCCTTCTTACTTATAGTAAAAGAGCCAATATTGCTGAGAACCAAGTCCAAAGTCTCATTATGCAAGTGGCTGAATTACAACGTCAGCTGAATGGCAGATCTAGAACAGTGTCCAAAGCCAAAGTGAGGGCATTGATAGGAAAACATTGGGACCCTGAAACATGGGATGGGAATATATGGGCTGATGATCCACAAGAGGAGGATATTATGCCACCACTCGAAACAATTGAACCAGCCCAGTCAATAGATTCACCCCTCCCACCTGAAGATAGTCTACTATCAACAAAACAACCCACACCTGAGCAGATCAACTCACCTACTCAAGGTGAAACACCAGGTGGGGCTGCATCTCTACCATTGCCTGAGGGAGAGGCCTTACAAGATAGTGCTGAGAACACCCAGGAAACACCTCACCATTGATAGTTTCTGCTAGACAGACCTGAAACTAAAATTAAGGGAAGGAAAGCTCCTAAGGATGCCATATCATGTATAGCATGTCTACCAATAAAAATACAGAAGATTTTCTTCTTACAAAGCACTTGGACACTCTATATTGCTGGGGATAAGATCTCCTCCCTTAAGAATTAAGGAGTGGGTAGTTCTGAGTTGGACAGAAATCCACAGTAAAGGGGCCTTCTGTTATAAGCACAATAATGGAAGGGCTGCACTCTCTTTTATACAAACTTAGTCTTAAAACCTACCAACCACCAGGCAGTTGGTTTCTGACTCATAGAAACCCTGTCCATTTTCCAAGGCTGTAAATCTTTACCAGAGCAGACAGCTTCCTATTTCTTCCACAGAGTGGTTGATGGGTTTGAACCATGCACCTTGAGCTTATCAGTAACCAATGCTTACCCAACAGAGCCCCCCAACCCCCTTTCAAAATTTGCTATCAAAATTTGATAGCATTATCAAATAAACAAAGGATTGCATATGAGAGTGATATTCTTTCCCTTAGAGAGCTAAAAACATATAAAGTTTGCAATTGCATCTTAACTTTTATGCCTAATAGATCTGGTCATATATTCCTCTATTTCTTGTGATTGTTTAAATTTATACTTATTCTTGCAAGTGGAAAAGCTCACTGCCATTGACTGAACTCTGACTTGCAGCTCCTCTTTAGAATCCAGTAGAAGAACCAACCTCGTGGGTTTCTGAAACTGTAGCCCTACAGGAGGATCCTGTCTCATTTTCTCTCAAGGAGGGGTCAGGGCACTATTACCAAGCAGATTATTGCATACCTAAATATTTTTACTTTTGTCTCAATTAGATTATGACCTGGACTTCTTGTCATTAGTTTATATATTTTTATTTTGTTTTCACTTTTAAAAATTATTGTTAAAATGATCCCCTCCCCAATTAAAATAATTGTTTTGCAACAGTCATCAAGACAGATTTGGTGATATTATTTGACCAATAAAAAGAAATGTGAAGGGAGACGTCTGGTAAGATGGTACTTCCCTGCACCTCTCCTTGTGTGTTGCTCAGAGAGCAATTGGTAAGGAGGCCAAGTCCGGGTACTTAGGTAGGGAATAGCATCTTAGTACAGTGGGGCTTCTGTTCTACCTTCTCACTCTGAAACTCACCCATGGGAGACCACAGAGGAGCCCAGCTGAGGTCTTCCTCCCTCCCCTCTCAGGTTGTGGCAGACTCCCCTCACCACTACCAAACTAGCCAATCCAGGGTACTGAGAAGCAGGACTCAGACTCCTGCACTGCAGGATTGTTTCAGACTTCCCATTCCAGTTCTCATCGCCCTGGAACAGAGGGAAACCCTGCTGAGTCGCCCTTTCCCTGGACCAGTGAACTCCTCCTCTGCAGTGGGTGCTCCAACCCTCTACCAAAGGAGGCCAACCCAGAGGATGTAGAGGTAGGACCCAGACTCAGGGCACTGCAGGATTGTTTGAGATGTCCCACTCAGATTCTCGTCCACAGGGAATGCAGCAGAACTGCACAAGAGGGTTGCTCCTCTCTCTACCTGTTAATTCCAGTAGGCACCTACCTGCTCTTTGGAAGTACCCAAATCCAGGGGACTCAGATTTAGGGCACTGTGGGATTGTGTCACAAAGACACATCTGGACTTTCCAGCTATATAGCCCAAGCGATCTAGACAAAAACCTGGCCTCAGAGAGAGAGAGAAATTCAGCTCAATTCAGTAGCAAGCTTCAAGAAGATGTTAGACATTTTTCCTATTTTCTTTTGAGAAAGAAACCACAAAGCTCTTTGTTCCCACTAGAGGAAATGGAACCTGGCATTTCTGGGTTTCTTAGTGGTATCAGCCCTCCGTGGGTAGGCAGCAAGAGGACTCTTGGACTGCCCCTAAATGGAAGCCTCTCCTCCCCTGAAGCATCCACTATAATAGCCCATTTCCACCCTGAAACCACAAACAAGGAGTGGATAGTTCTGAGTTGGGCAGAAATCCACAGTAAATGAGCCTTCTGTTATAAGCACAATAACAGAAGGGCTGTACTCTCTCTATACTGTACACAGGGTCGATAAGTGACTCTGGGAGATTTAATATACCACTTATTTTCCCCAACCACAGCAGCCTCTAGACTCTGCTTTTTCCACCTCAGTAACATAAGCTCTCCTTTATCTTACCAAGTAAAATTGCTTCTCCCATAAACTTCTCCAACTCATTAAAAATTACTATACTTAGCTGAAAGTCTTCCTGTGATTAATACCACCACTTAAAATGTACTCTCAAGCACCTATATCCTATTCTTCTTACTGGTCTACCTAATACTCCCTCCTCATTTCACAGAATAGATTTTCCTGCACCTATATGATCCTCCCCTACCTAAAGAGTCAACCCCTCCCGACCACATACACACACACATCACAAAAACCCATGGAGCCCCTTCACCTCAAACATGATGCATTGAAAACAAAAGCGTATACCAGCAGCTACTGCAATAACAAAAAAAATCAAGAGAAACAAAAGTCAGTTACTGAAGATTTCTCAAACTATGTTTGTCTAGGAGGAATAGGGAAAAAAATTCATAGACATATGTGCATAAGAAAAAGCTTTTTATTACAAGAACATGAATACTGATTAAATGTCTGAGCCCATTCCAGATCAAATCCATAAGTCAGATATAAGTCCATATATCTGATACTAATCTCTAAAGTCCTCTTAAGGCTCATGAAACACATGCAATGATACAGAATGCAGGAAGATCACAGGCTAGTGACAATATAAATATCTCAGCCCTGGCAATGTTCTCTATGTGTCTCCCCCAGCTTAGGGTACTAACTTAGCTCCATGTGTCTTGTCACATGGAATGTCACCCAGGGAGTGAAACTGTGTCTTGTTTCTAGTGAGTTATTTATCTCTGCAGTCCATCCAAATAGGGTCATCAAACTGGGACCTGGTTGACAGCCTAAACTCCACCCTTTCACTCTCAAATTGACAGCAGTCTCAAATTGACAACAGATTACATAACACAAGTCTCAATTTGACAACAGATTATGTAACTATCACATAAACCAAATAGACTACAGAAAAGAAGCCCTTGAATAACCAGAGAATATAGAATATTGATACTTTAGGGTTATACAAGAAACTAGGGGATCAAGGATGAAAGCAGTTGAAAAAAAGGAAATGCTACAATTCTTACACCTAAGGGGAATCTAGGAGTTGAGGAATGCCATAGCAGAAATAAATAACAAGGTATATAATCTGATCAATAGAGCAGAAGAAATGTAAAATTGAATCAGCAAACTCAAAGATAGCCAAGCAAACTTCAGCAAATGAGAGAAATGAACACACAATAAGGAAAAATAATGGTTCATAGTCTAAAATAGACCACATGCTGGGGTATAAGGCAAGTATGAAAAAAATTATAACACATAGAGATCATTCAAACCATCTTTTGTTGATTATGGCGCCATAAAGCTGGAAATCAACAATAGAAAGAACAAAAAATCAAAGACAAACACCTGATGATGCAACAACTCCTTACTCAAAAAAAAAAAAAGGAATGGGTAGTAACCCAAATTAGAGAGGAAATTAGAAAGTTCCTAGAACTCAATAAGAATGACAGCACAACATACTAAAACATATGGGATGCAGCAAAGTCAGTTATCACAGGTCACTTTATTGCAATAAATGAATGCATGAAAAAGGAGTAGAGAATTATGGTCAGTATGGTAACATAAGACCTCCAGCAAATAGAACAGATTCAACGCAAAAGAGAAGAAATGATAAAAATCAGAGCAGAAATAAATGAACGGGAAAACAGAAGAATAATGGGAAGATAAACAAGGCAAAAAGTTGGTACTTTGAAAGGAACAACAAACTCCAGAAACAGCTCACAAATTTAACAAAGGAAAAGGAAGGGGCAGACACCCACATTTACAATTAAGGATGAAACAGGGGAAGTCTCAACAGACTCTAATGGCACAAAAAGATTAATAATATAGTTCTATGAAAACTGTATTCCAACAAATTTAATAATTTGGAGGACATGGAAAAGTACCTAGAAAATCATTTTCTCCCAAGATTAGCACACATAGATATTAAAAACTAAACAGACCCATTGAAAAAGAAGAAAAAGATGAGGTCATCAAGAAGCTCCCAACTAACAAAAGGCCTGGACCAGATAGATAGCTTCCCAGGGGAATTCTACCAGGTATTCAGAGAAGAGCCGATATCAATCCTAAGCAAACTCCTCCACACAGAGGAAAGGAAAACAAACTCCCAAGCTCATTATATGAAGTCAGCATAACCCAGATACCCAAACCACACAAAGACCCCACAAGGATAATTACATACCCATATCTCTCATGAATAAACATGCTAAACTCCTCAACTAAATCTTGGCCAGTAGAATCCAACAACAACAACAACAACAACAACAACAACATAATAATAATAATAATAATACACCATGACCTAGTAGGATTCATGCCAGGGGTGCAGGAACAGTTCAGCATTTTTTTAAAAAAAATAATGTAATCCACCACATCAACAAGAAAAAGTATAAGAATCAGTGATCATATCAATTGACGGAAAGAAAGTATTTGATAACACACACCACCCATTCCTAATAAAAATCTCTCAAGAATATAGGATTAGAAGGGGAAATCTTCAATGCAATAAAATCCATATATGAAAAACCCCTAGCCAATATTATACTTAATGGGGAAAAGCTGAAAACATTTCAACTGAATAAGGAAAACTGCTTTTTATAATATTGTGCTGGAAGTCCTGGTCAGTACCATTACACAATGGCAAGAAATCATGCGAATACAGTTGGGTGAAGAAGTGAAATTTTTGCTATTTGCAGATGATATGATTTTAAATACAGAGAATCCTACAGTGTCCACAAAAGGATTGCTGGAAACAATGAAGAAATTTACTAGAGTAGCAGGATACAAAATTAAAAAGAAGAAAATAAATTGGATGACAATACCAAAAAAAATCAAGAAATCAATACTGTTCACAATAGCAACACAAAAGCTGAAATACATAAGAATCAACGTAACAGAAACAACAGCAACGAAGACCTATATGAAGAAAATTACAGACCATTACTACAGGAAACCAAAAGGAATCTGTAAAATGGAAGAAGTCTCTGTGTTCTTGGATCAAAGACAAAATACTGTGAAATGCCAGTATTACCTAAAGCAATCTACACTTTCAATGTAATCCAGATCCAAATTCGAGCATCATTCTTCAAAGAAATGGAGAAACTCAGTACCAGTTCCATACTGAGAGGGAAGACACCAGGATAGGGAAAGAACTTCTCAAAAAGAAGAACAAATTAGGTTGTTTTGCAATATCTGACCTCAAACATACTATACAGTCATAAGTGCTAAAACAGCCTGGTACTAGTATAATGATAGATACATGGACCAATGAACCAGGAAAATCCAGAAATAATAACACCTGCCTGTAGACAACTGAATTTTGACAAAGGCCCAAAAAATATTAAATGGGAAGTAGATGCCTGCTTCAATAAATTGTGTTGGAAATTTTGGATATCCACCTCTACAGAAATGAAGCAGATTCCACATCTCACCCCATGCATAAAAAACAAACTCAAGGTGGATCAAAGGCTTAAATGTAAAGCACAAAGCTATCAGGATCATCAATGAAAAAATTGGGACAGAGATAGGAGCCCTAATGCAGGGAATACTTGGGTTTTCAAAAATAATAAAGCAAACATACTCTGGGGGAGAGAAAATAGGTGAGTGGGACCTATTAAAAAGAAAACACAATGCTCCCTCCAAAAGAAAACACAGTGTTCATTGAAAGTGTTAATAGTTTGTATTACTGACCTCTCAACTGAGAAAATTAAAATTTGCCTTATTCCACTTATGGTATTTGTGTTAATAACTACCCTTGAGTCAAGTAGAAAATAAGTCAAGGCTAGTGTACTTTCAGAAAAAAAAATGTGGATCTGAATAGATGTAAATTAGTTGGTGTGCAATGGTAAAGAAAAGAAAAAAAATACCGAGACACAAAGCACCACCATAGTAGTTAAAGCTTCTCAGGGTTATATCATTTATTTTTCAGAGCCATCTCTTCATTTATTACACCAAACTTTCTTTAACTTCTGCAATGTGCCAAGCATTGGGGTTGGTAAAGATAAGGATAGACAAAATTACATTTCTCTATCCTTGTTGTTGTTGGGTGCAACTGAGTTGGTTCCAACTCATAGTGACCTGTGCACAAACAGAATGGAACACCTCTTAGTTCTGGGATACTGTCATAATTATTATATCTGACTATATGTAATATTTAATTGGGGGTTCTAATCACATCTCTTATCACAACCCATATATTCATCCAGTGTGTCAAGCATATTTGCACATATGCTGCCATCATCATTTTTAAAGCATTCTCTTCCTACTTGAGCATGAGATCAACTCTCCATTTCTTCCCTCTCCCTCCCCCATCTGTCCTGCTTCATGAGCCCTTCATAAGTTAAAGATTATTATTTTCATATCTTCCATCATCCTCCACCAACCCTCACACACTTTTCCATTGTTTGTCCCCCTGAGAGGAGTTTATAGGTAGATCCTTGTAATCGATTCCCCTTTTGTCCCCCCTCCCCAATCCTTCTGGTATCTCTAGTCTTATTATTATTGACCCTCGGGGGTTTATATATCCTGGATTCCCTGTTTTACAGGCTCTTGTCTGTAGCAGTGTGCATGTTCTAGTCTAATCCAATTTGCAAGGTAGAATTCAGATAGTGATAGTAGGGGTAAGGAAGGACCAAAGAACTAGAGGAAAGATGTGTTTCATTGGTGCTATGCTTCACCTTGACTGGGTGATTTCTTCCCTGTGGTCCCTCTGTAGGGGGATGTTCAATTGTGTACAGATGGGCACTGGGTCTCCACTACATACCCCCCACCCAAATTCACCTTGGGTATGATTTTGTTCTGGGTCTTAGATGCCTGGTACCTGATCTCATTGACACCACATGATCACACACGCTGGTGTGCTTCTGCCATCTGGGCTTTGTTATTTCTGAGTTTGATGACCACTTGTTTATCCTCAAGCCTTTAAGAGGCCAGATACTATATCTTTCGATATCCAGGCACCACCAGCTTTCTTCACCACATTTGTTTATGCACCCATTTTGTCTTCAGTGATTGTGTTTTGAAGGTGAGCATCACAGAATGCCAGATTGTCAGAATAAAGTATTCAGATGTTGAAGGAGCACTTGAGTCAAGGATCAATGTCCATCTGTAACCTTAATATATAGAGTACATATTAAGATATGAGTACATAGCTCTATTCCCCTCTTGATATATACATACATATATATTTACATATGGACATGCTTCTATATAGACCTCTATATATGTCCTTTGCCTCCTGGTCCTGTCCTCTATTTCCTTTTTTTCCCCTATTATGTTCGGCTTCATTCAGGTTTGGTAATTCCGCACTGCTATATTGCCCTTGATTAAGCCCCACTAGGCATTCTACGCCCTTCTCTCCATTGATTTTAGTTCACTTATTGTCCCCTTGTCCCTAGGTTGGTTTCCTCCCCAATCCCCTTCCTTTCTTCCACATTCTCTTCTCCCATAACCCCTAGAAACATTGTTCCCATTCTTTTCAACTATAAATTATTTATCACACCTATTTTATCTACATAGACATGCAGATATATTAATAAGCACAGAAATGCAACAAAGCCAAATAAATCAACAAATGCAGTAAAGACAAACAAAACAATAACGAACAACAACAACAATAAAGAAAATCACTGACAAACATGGAATGGCCTATAAATACTTCAAGGTCTGTTTGGTGGTCTTTATGCATGTTTTCCAGTCAAGTCTGACCGGATGCAACAATCTCCAGAGTCTATTTTTGGTATTCCCCAGGGACTTCCCTTGCACCCCTTGCTGCTCTGTTGCATGCCCTTAGTGTTTCACCCCAGCGTGATGGTGTCAGATTGTGCACTATCCCACACTGGGTCTCCAGCATTGTCCTCCGCAGCACTATCGTTTAGTGAGGGACATCATGTCTCCTCATCGGGCTGCCCTATGGTCCTCTCTGTGTGTTGTCTGCTCTGAGCAGGAATATCGTCCTCGAAGTTTGGTGGGCCAGGATGCCCTCCCCCCACCCCCTGCATGCCTTTTCATTTCTCCCAGGTGCTCTTAATCAGGCATGCCCCTCCCCCCAAGTTGTAAGCCCCAGCGCTGTCCTCTGCAGTGCATTCTTCCAATCTAAGGGGCGGTGTCCACATAGTTGGGTTTGGGACCCGCCATGCAGACCTCTCTATTGGTTCCCTGGGACATGCCAGCATGTTGTATTCACATTTTGGTGCATTGGGTTGAATTCTGGGCTCTCTCTCCCTCTCCTGTGGAGAAATAAACAATACCCTTCCCTAGGGTAGGTTAGTGCTCTGCTCTCCCCACACCCATGGCTTTTTTTTCTTTTGCCCTTATATTAGTTGGTTGCTGTATATGCCCCTGGACTTGACGCTGCCATAGTTGTTGGGCACTGCCAAGTGTTGCTTTGGTCTGTAAAGTGACCTGAATGTATTGAGGAAATAATCCAGCATGGGTTGAATTTTAGAGTCTTCCAGAGCTATTGTCCATTTTCATGTTATTAAGATACCAGAATGTCTTTATTTGTTCAAATCTATTATGAATCATAGTCTGCGAAAATATTAGGGTAGCTATTAGAGGATCTGTTGACCAATAATCTTTCCAACTCTCTGTTCTTGTTTGTCCCACTTGAGCGACTTAGGTGATGTTTTACATTTCACTGAGGTTTGGTCATGATAAGTGCACAAGTCCTTGCAAAACAATTCAAATAAGTCATCACCAAGCATCTGACGAGTCACAGAGGCTACAGAAGCACATTGAGTTGGAAATGTACTGAGCCCAACATTTCCAAATGTGCTGGAATGTCAATTTCACACCACTCCTTTGTAACATGACAAAATGAATCATTCTAAAAAACAGAATCACTTTCATCACTAGTGTCAGAATCACTTGAAAGCACTGCCACTTTATGTTTCTTTACAGGTCTAATAATGTCACTGTCTCTGGAAACGTCCTCTGAACTATCAACACTTTCATTCACACAGTCATCCGCATCTTCATTTTCACCAGGAACACCTGAATAATCATCATCGAAAACTTCCAAAAGTACATTGGATTCGTTCATTTCCTTGTGTTTCCTGAATGAGTTCATCTCTAACAGTAGGCAGAAATTGAAGACAAAAATAGTAACTATTTGATTTAACCAAAATGCACTAACATGCTAAATAAACACAAAGAACATGAAGACAAATGAGTCTGATACATTCACTACTAATGCAAACACCTAAATAGATGAAGTAGTTAAAATATATCCAAGCAGACGGCTTCTGAAGATAGTGTGTAGAAATCACCAGTTATCTCGTTATCCGTCCGTAACAGATGGCACACAAAATATGAGCAAATTCTGGATCTGTCGGCAAATGTGTTAACTGTTTGTGTCCCTCGACCAAGACCAGAGGGGATCTGTCAGAGGTCAGATTTGCAGATAGATTTTTAAATGCCCATCACCCTCTATGTATTGTATGTTCTACTTTAAGCTCTGAGACATTTCCCTGAATCATATTTGAGGGTTTTTTGGTCACACCTATAACACATCCTAGCATTTGTGTTGTTTGGATTGCACAGGATCATGTGTTTCTTAGTTGACACTACACTTAGATGGCTGCTTGTCTGAAAAGAAGTTTTTAAGAATCCAGACATTATTCCAATTGATGCCCAGACACCATCTGCTTTCTTACTAGTTTACTCTTCAGAGAAGATTAATATTTGTTTTACTTCTTTAATGAGCCCTGGTGGTGCTGTGGTTTAGTTGGTAGCCAACCAAATGGTAGTTGGAACCTGTCAATTGTTCAAATAAGAGAAAGATGTGACAGCCTGTTTCTGTCCAGAATTCAGTTTTGTAAATTCTATGACGTGGTTCCACTTGGTCTGGTAGGGTTACAATGTGTCAGGATTGACCCAATGACAATGGGGTTTGTACCTTAGAATGGGAATTACTAGTACAAGTGCTGTATATTTGTATCATTCTTCTTAGACGTTTACAGAAAGTCTTTACATAATATCCTCATTTAAATCTTCACAACAAACACATTAATGGACACTACTAATTTGTTGCTTGTGATGAGCCTAAATACTTTAAAATTATTTACCCAAACTCATATAGATGATAGGTTAGACTGTAGTCATCTTAAACTAGTTTTTCTGATTTCAAACTCAATATTCCTTTGCCTTGTTAACTATAATACAATTTTCTCTATCAGTTGAGAAGCAAACTTTGTAACATATCTTGGTTTAAACAGATTTTTACATATGGACTAAAAATATATGTCCCTTTTAATCATAGAGGAAAATGTGACAATTAGATCCATATATTAAATAATAACATAAAAAGATAGAACAAAGACTCAGGGATGAGAAGAGACAAACCATGAAATCCTCTTCAAAAGGAAATTAGGGTAAAGAATCCTATAGTGTATTCTGGTGAAATATAAAACTCACAGTGCTTATCAGTTTTATTCTCAATATATATGGAAGAAGAGAAAAGAAAATTTAGAGCCATACCACATTTTTGTAGTCATTAACTAGTACAGGGTCGGACAGTGTAAGACATGACAAAATAATAATAATTTATAAATTATCAAGGGTTCATGAGGGAGGGGGGGATGGGGGAAAGTGAGGAGCTGATAACAAGGGCTCAAGTAGAAAGCAAATTTTGGGGGAATGATGATGGCAATTGTGTTAGTCTGGCAGAATATAGAAACAAATTCATAAACACCCACATGTGTATAAGGGAGAAGTTTATATACAAGAGGAATGGAATATTGAGAAAACATCCCAACCCAGTCCAGTTCAAGGTCGCATATCTGATATTAGCCCACATGTCTGATACCAGTCTATAAAGTCTTCTTCAGACTCATGAAGCACATGCAACGATGCCAGGACAATCACAGGCTAGTGGGTGCAGAGTCTTGTGTATCCAGTGGTGGTATAAGCATTTCAGTGCTGGTAGGGATCTCTACATGACTTCAGAGGTCTGGTTCCATCAGGATAAGGCCACGTGGCTTCTCCTCCAGCTCCTCCAGTTTCCAGGACTCAGGATCTATCAGCATGCTGCCATGTTGTCTTGTCAGCTGCAATGTGTCCAAGGACTCAGTCTTGTGTCTCTCATCTCCAAGGGGAAAGTTCCATGAGATTTCCCAGAATTCTCAGGAAAAAGCCATGCCCACATAGAATTCTCATTGGCTGTCTCCAGAGTGACAGACTAGACTCCACCACTACATTCCCAATCATGAAATTGACACAAGAGTACATGACTGCCACAGCAATAAATATGCAAATGTGCTTGACACAATGGATGGATGGATGGATTGTGATAAGAGTTGTATGAGCCCCCAATTAGATGCTTTAAAAAATATTTTTATATAATCTATTCAAACTGAATTTCCCTGATAACTCCCTTTTATTTAATAAAAATTAATATCCTGCTTTGGAAAATCTATTAAGTCTCTTTGGAAAAGATAAGCAAGATAACTGTGACCTAGACTACATAATTTAAATGTTTTTTCATCATGATAATTTCAGAGTAAATGACATTTGATTAAAGTGAAAATGATTAAACCCTCTAGAAATAAGCCCAGCTAGCTATGTGACTAAAAAGTAGCCCTGTCTTGTTGAGATGTAGTAAACTAATATAGAGCTTCTCTCAGTGCCTCCTTGTGTGATATGTTGTAATTCTGTACTCTGTGCCACTGGTTATATTTCCATTTTGGAAGGAGTTCTTTGCTATGCTAATGATTAAGGTAGGGTTAAGCCCTGACTTTAGTAGAGTGTGAACCAAGTCACACCTTTTGTTTCCTTGAAGGTATGGCGGGGAGAAAGACAAAGTCTCAGCTCTATCAAAGTCCTTGCATTTCATAGAAAAGCCATCTCAGACACAGAGAGAAATCGCAGGACCACCCAGCGGGCATGTTCACCTTTGTCTGAAGAGGCAGACTGAAATCAGAGGCATCAGGGACTGTGGCACAAAGACTATGGCATAGAACAAAGGAGCCAGGTCGAGACTCCTTTTTTGAGGAATAGAGGAGCCAAGCTGGGACCAGGGGACTATGACGAAGAGTGACAGGTGAGCTTTCTAGTCCATGGAGGCAAGGCCAAGCACCTACTTGGCTGAGGGTCTGCGGGCTGGGCTCTTGGTGGCTGACTGTGCTGCTGTGGGACACTGACTGTGTCTTTACTGTTTCCTGATCCTGAATTATGGTAACCTGGGAACTTTCCTAATAAAGCCCTTTACTGATGAAAAAAATGATGAAGAAGTACAAGGTAAGCAACATAGTATGGCTACTACCTAGGGGTCCAGTTCAGGCCAAACCAAAAGACCAGATGAGCTATTATGATGTCTAGTTCAATACAGGGAGACTTTGAGAGAGAGGGGAATGCATGCTTTTGACTTCCAGTTTGTACACTTTATAGGAGCAGAAATCTCATATTTCTTCCATGGACCAAAAAGGCAGACCTTTTCCAGTTAGTAGTCCAGTGCACAATTCACTGTGCTACCAAGGATCCTTCTACTGTATCCATGCCTGGACTTCTTCCAAATAAAATAAGGTTAGACAAGTTTCTGCAATCAGCGGATGGCTGCAGACACATTTTTCTCAGTAATGTCCTTGCCTTCGCCTCATTAGGATGCTTTCAAAAAATAAGATATCTATGTCCATGAGGGGTGCATTTTGGGTCAAGGATAAAAATAAACACTAAGCAAGGCTAAAGTGGGCATTTCCCCACATCATCAAAACTTGGTAGCACATTTATGGGATTGTGCCCCACATAAAACAATGGTGTGTGGATGAATCAAGCACCTGAAGGAAGTCCAGAGAGATGTCAAAAATGATCTAAAAGAGAGAAGACCACTTTCTTCCACAAATGAAGAAACTATAGCTGACGTCCAGAAACTGGTGAAGAAGGTCATAGAAATACCATTAATCCAATAAGAGCCACTGAAGTTGGACTCTCACACAGTTCAACATTTTAAGTGAGCATCCTTTAGCAAACTTTCAACTTGATGGATGCAAAAAGCATTGTACAAAAGTCAGCACAAAAGAGATGATTAGTCCTTAAGCAGGATAAAAGCTAATTAAAACAATTTTAAAAACAGATTGTATCTGGGCACGAGTCTTCATTTACCAAGATTGTCCATGGAGAGCAAGGTACAATCAAAACAGTGGCCTCAAAGGGCATCTGCTGGGCTACCTAAATTCAAAGCAAAGAAGTCAGCTTAGAAAGTTAGGGTGACTGGGAGACCTCAAAGGGATAATATTGATTGATTTTTTTAGACTGGCACAGGACAATCCTGATGATTTATTTTTTGAAATTTGAAGAAATTTTATGAAATTTGAGAACTGCATTAAGTAGGAAAAATATTGGAAATTGCCACCAGGATTTTTTTTCAATCATTACGTGCTTATTCTCTAAGGATAGAAAGGATTAGCTTATGAAACTTTCATTGGTAAATATTATCTCAACCACTCTATAGACCTGATCATGTCCTTTCATATATATGTTTTCTATTTCAAGACTCAAAGAACATATAAATGGAACACAATTTAAATCTTGGAGGAGGCCAAGATTGGCATTGGTAAATCAAAGAATGCAGAATAACTTGAGGAGGAAGTAGAGGGATAGAAAGGCTTCCCTCAGAAGTTAAGAGATATAGATGGAGAGTATATAAAAAAATCAATATCTTCACATTTTGGTGTTTTTGTTTTAAAACGTTTCAATGATATGGCAGCAATTCTTTTGGATTTATACTCATAGTCACTACAGCACAAGGCCTCCTGGATTTGTTTTCATTTAATTAGTTTCTTGTGGTTAATATAATTGCTCCCATCTTAAATATTTGCAGTAGGTTGTAAGTATTGGCAGCATCTCTGAAAGCATAATGAAAACATTTGATTTGTAGTTAGATGAACCTGGCTTTGAATTTTAAGTATGCCATCTAAAGCTCTGTGACTTTAAGCAAATAAATTAATACCCACTAATTTGGAGTTGGAACTCTGGTGACATAGTGCTTACACACTAGGCTGTAATTTTGTGAACTAATTACAAAATCCCAGTAATATTGTGAAATGTTATTAAAAGATATCTCTACTGGTGGAGGAGTGCTTACACACAACATCTGCAGTTTGAAACAATCAGCAGCATCTCAGAAAAAAGGGAGGACTTTCTGCTCCCATAAATAGTTACAGCCTCAGAAATTCACAAGGGGCACTTCTATCTTGCCCTGTAGAGTCAGAATGAGTCGACGTGATTCCAAAAGCAGTGAGTGGACTTTGTTGCTCCTGAGCTAAATGGCTGCTTATTTACCTTCAAGCCTTTAAGACCCCAGATGTTATATCTTTTGATAGCTGGGCACCACCAGTTTTCTTCACCACATTTGCTTATGCATCCATTTGTCTTCAACAATCATGTCAGGAAGGTGAGCATCATGGAATGCCAGTTTAATATTACAAAGTGTTCTTTCATTGAGGGATCAAAGAACAAAAAAAGCATGTCATTGTTCTCCCACCTTCCTGGTACAATCACTGAAGACAAAAGGGTGCATAAGCTGATTATGGAGAAAGCTGATGGTACCTCACTATCAAAAGATAAAGCATCTGGAGTCATAAGACTTGAAGGTTAACGATCAGCCATCTAACACGGAAGCAACAAAGCCCACATGAAAGAAGCACACCAGCCTATGTGATCATGAGATGTTACAGAGATCAGGTATCAAGCACCAAAAATAAAAAATTACATCATTGTAAATGAGGGGGAGTGCAAAGTGGGGACCCAAAGCCCATCTGAGGGCAACTGGAAATCCCCTTACAGAAGGGTAGTGGGGAGGAGACCAGTCAGTCAGAGTGCAGTGCAACAACGATGAAACATACAACTTTCTTCTAGCTCTTAAATGCTTCCTCCTGCCAACTATCATGGTCCCAATTCTACCTTACAAATTTGGCTAGGCCACAGGATGTACACTGGTACAGATGGGAACTGGAAACACAGGGAATCCAAGACAGATGAACTCCTTGGAACCAGTAGTGAGAATGGCAATAGGAGGGTGGAGTGAAGGTGGAGTGGAAAGGGGAAGCCGATTACAATAATCTACATATAATCTCTTCTCTGGATGATGGATAACAGAGGAGTGGGTGAAAGGAGATATCAGATGGTGTAAGATATGACATAATAATAATTTATAAATTATCAAGGGTATATGAGAGAAAGGAAGTGGTGAGGGAGAGAAAAAATGCCAAGGGCTCAAGTAGAAAGCAAATGTTTCAAGAATGATGGTGGCAGCAGGTATACAAATGTTCTTGACACAGTAGATGGACGTATGGATTGTGATAAGCATTGTATGAGCCCCCAATAAAATGGCTTTTTAAGCAGTGAGTTTCTGTATGTATGTAACTATTTATTTATTTTTAATTTGGAGATGAGTCTCAGTTTTCTCCTTTCTAAAATGGGAGTATATAGTGATAATCTCATAAAGTTGTGAATCTTTGTATGATAGTATGTATAAACCATCTACAAATCATATTTTTTGAATGTTGCTATCTTTTCCATGTTGCATCATATTGACTTATATTGTTGTAAAGGTAAGCTAATCCCTACCGCCAAATTAATATAGAGTCAAAATTATTTTATTCACTTAATAAATAGGTCAAAGAATCCAGAAAAAAGGGAGGAAGGGGAAAAGCAAGGATAGAAGGAAGGACATATAGTAGTGAAATTTAATGGAGTCATTCTTTCTTCCTCAAATGAATTGATGTCATTCTATCAGCAAAAATTAGAAGGATCTGTATCTGGCCCTGTGCACTTCCACCAGTAGAGATCTCTTTTAATAACATTTCACAATATTACTGGGAATTTGTGATTAGTTCACAAAACAGAACCTCCTACTTGAAAGAACTAGTTCTGTTCAATTTTATCCTTTTTTCAAGGATATAATTATGACAAAAATTTTTAACATCACTAATATATGCATGCAATGGGTTAGACATTGAGCTAATTCTAAGGTTGGTGGTTCAAAGCCACTAGCCACTCATTGGGAGAAAAATGAGGCTGTCTACTCCTGTAAATATTTACAATTTCAGACACCGCATACGCTACACTGAAAGTGTGAATTTACTCAATAGAGACGTGTTTTTACTCTGATAACTTTGCCCTAGCATGTATTATTTTCATCTAGACAATCAGATATTCAACGTAAACCTGGAAATAAGGTGATTTCCCAGCATTCAGTCTGAGGTAGACTTAAGCTGCACTTTTGTTTGGGGGGCCAATTCAAGTGACTATTTCCATCCTCACTGGAGAGGGGAACTTCTCTAGGTTTGGACTAGCTATGTTCCCTAAGAGAAGGGCTACTTTCTTACTTAATTGCGGAATCTTAATAAAATGTGAAATTATTAAATGAGTCTGCTAGGTGCCCCTGAGTTGGTTCGGACTCCTGGTGACCCTGTACACACCGAAATGAAGCATTACCCAATTCTGTGCCAGGCTCAAAACCAGCACAATTTTTGAGCCCATTGTTGCAGCCACTGTGTCACTCCAGCTTGCCGGGGGTCTTCCTCTTGAGTCTGTTCCATGCTGATGCCCTGATGACATCTGATGAAGTCTGGCCATGGTGACTTGTAAGAAACGTACTGTAAGAAGCGTACTGCCTGCACTTCTTACAAGACGGATGAGTTCTCCTGGAATTCTATTATCTATTTACTATTCTTCACCAATGCAACAATTCGAAGGCATCAATTATAAATTTTTCTTCAATTTTTTATTCGTTGCCCAGATTTCATATCATATGATATGACTGAAAATTATTAATGAACATGATGTGTGTTAATTTGGTTATGATAACAGAGTTCTATTTCCCACTATAATTTCTGTGTAGATAAAAAACTCCTTAGCAATTGTAAGTCTCATCATTGAAATTTGAAGTCTCTGGATGACACAAAAGATCTCAGTTAGTTACTGAAAGCGTGGTTAGAATCCACTCCGAAGATAGGCCTGATGAGTTGTTTCTGATAAACAAGCCCTTGGAAACCGTACAGAGCACAGTTGGGGTCTCCATCAACACAATCAGCTGGACAATAACTGGTTTGGTTTGGAGAATTAGATTTTATCAGGGAGCTATTCCAAGAAAGTGGGGTGTTCTTCTGTGAACCACATTAGTAACAGCTGAGTGTTGGGGAAAAGTTCCCATCATGACTGAGAATGCACAACAAGTGCTGATATAAAAAGAACTTTAGGAAAGTGCTGAAAGTTACATTTATTTTTCCAAAACTCATTTCACTATTTCTAAGAAGTCTGAGTTCTGGTCTTTCCAATCACAGTTTTCCTTTCCCTTAAAAAGGGGTGTGCATATAAATAATAGTGATGAAATGAGAAAGTACAGTCAGAGGAATTTTGTTGGCACAATCTAAAAGTCAGGGTCAGAATAAGAATATGTGCATTAGAAATAAACACTGAGAAATGTTCTATGTGGTCATCAATGGTCTTTTAAGGCCTCCAAATTACCAATAAGAATTGGTGCCAATGGATAATTTTGAAATCAAAGGGACTGGGCAAGATAGTTGGCCCTGAAATTGAGATGAGACTTCTATTAGTAAAGAAAACATAGGATTTAACTCTTCCTTAATGCTTTTAAAAGATTTTTTTTGTAATTGTAGATAAAGTTTCCTTAACTGGATCTTGAGAGAGTCTGACTACAGGCAATAGATGTGCCACCACAACGCCCTATTTGGACCAATAGCATTATTGGACCTTGTTGCGATGGCTTTGCAAATCTTCATCCCTCTCTTTTATCTGTGTGACATCTGGTTTACCTTCACAAGCCTAACCTCAGGTAGGATTTGGAGTTGCTCTGATTTGGAAATGTCCCATTGCAAAAATGATTTCTTTTCAAAAGTCTGCGAAAGTAAAAGCTAAAGATGTCTCCAGTATTTGACTTTTCCAAAATGCTATACCACTCCATTATCTGTGCTCTCACCCTTCATCTCTCCCTTCAGTTTTATCCCTCTGTCCCAGGATTCTACAATTTTTGCAACACCTCACAGAACTCAGAAAGTGTCGGGTACATGGTTGTGGAGCCTGGTAAGTCCCAAATTCACCTTTCAGAAGTTTGTCTGAAGGAATCTCCTCTTTGACACCAGATTGAGTTGTTGACTCTCAGGACTGCATCAGCTGTGAATCAGGGCAGACAATAGGCTGCTAACACAGCCCTCAGAATGGCAGGTGAGGAAAAGTCAAGCCAGGTGCAGGACACCGAGTGGGACAGTGGGACATCTTATGGAAAACAAACAAACAAAATTGAATGTCTCTTATATCAAAAAGAAGAGAAGGGAGTCATCTTGAGCAGTTGAGAACTTAAGAGATGTCTCAAATAAAGCTCCTACTACAAAATAGATACTATGAAGCTATGATGCCACAGGGTAAGCAGAGGCCCAGGAGTTAGGAGTCAGCACCAAGATTCAAGTTGTGTTTTTCGTAAGCATCAGAGAATTTGTCTTAGAGGAATTTTCTAAGTATGTACAGTTAAACTTCCAATTCATATCTCTGTCAAATTGATTTCTCAAAATTTAATGTGTCTGAGAAACACCTGAGGGTCTTCTCAACTGTATTGTTGGATTCCACTTGAAGTATTTCTGAGTCTGTCCATCTACAGTGGGACACAGAATACACATTTCTAACAACTTCCCACACAATGATGATATCTGATCAGCACACTGTGAGAAACTCTGGACTACATCAATGTTTTCCAAATCTACTCAAGGAGAAAAATGATTTAGGAAGAGCTTTTAAAAATACAAAATCACTTTCCAGGCGCAGCCGCGGGACCCGCTGCTGCGCGCCGCCTCGCCGCCCGGGCCATCCATGGGCAGCGGCGAGGGTCATGATGACGGATTACGGCGAGAAGCAGCGCAACGAGCTGGAGGCTCTGGAGTCCATCTACCCGGACTCCTTCACAGTATTAGCAGAAACCCCACCCAGTTTCACCATTACTGTGACATCGGAGGCTGGGGAAAATAGCAAAACTGTCCAGACTACGCTCAAGTTTACATACAGTGAAAAATATCCAGATGATGCTCCCCTTTATGAAATATTCTCCCAGGAAAATCTAGCAGAAAATGATGTTTCAGACATTTTAAAATTACTAGCATTACAGGCAGAAGAAAACCTAGGCATGGTAATGATCTTTACTCTAGTATCCGCTGTGCAAGAAAAATTAAATGAAATAGTAGATCAAATAAAAAGTAGAAGAGAAGAAGAAAAGAAACAGAAAGAAAAAGAAGCAGAAGAAGCCGAAAAGCAACTATTTCATGGCACTCCTGTTACAATAGAGACTTTCTTAAGTTGGAAAGCCAAATTTGATGCAGAACTCTTGGAAATGAAAAAGAAACGAATGAAAGAGGAGGAGCAAGCAGGAAAAATAAATTAAGTGGGAAACAGCTATTTGAAACAGATCATAATCTCGACACATCTGATATCCAGTTCTTGGAGGATGCTGTAAACAACGTGGAAGTAGATGAGTCTTTGTTCCAGGAAATGGACGATTTGGAGCTAGAGGATGATGACAATGATCCAGACTCTAATCCTGCTGATCCAGAGAGCGACTCAACCGACTAACGGACTGCCCATCTGCAGAGAGGTGCGACTGCCACAGCATCTGTGGCTACGCGAGAGGGTTTTGAGTTTCCTCCCTTTTTTTTCTAAGAAAAATTCACTTTCAGGAGAGTATTCTTCTGATAACTTTCGTCACTGAACTTAATAAACTGACTATGAAATTAAAAAAAATACAAAATCCTAACCTCTGTGTGCTATAAGCATATACTAAAACTTAGACATTACTAGACTGTGAACCTGTAAAGACATGGCCAAAAGACATCATACGAGTGCTTCTTCATGGAAGGAAGGGCCCCTGACAGAACGCCCTACAACCAACACAGTGTCTTACAAGCTGCCGACACAACCTCTACTCTGGGCCAGAAACTTAGATTGTGTGCTGAAAATTTGCTTGCTCATGAGATTCATAAGCTCTTTTGGAGCTTAGGAGAGACCCTCCCACAGGTGGTATCTCCACAAATAGCCTATGCAGAGAGGGAACTGGCTTAGTCTGTCTCTTGGCCCTGAGAATTCAACAGCCACCAAATTCAGGGAAAAGCAAGCAATGCCCACCTCAAGCCAATAGGGTGATATCCAGTGGTTTCTTTCTCCTGCTTATGAATCTGTTGTATCAGTATGTCTCTTCTAGCATATGTGTGAGATTTTGCTGATATGTTTTGGACATTTTCCCTTATATCTTAGGCAGTACCTGTTTCCTTGGATCATACTTTGCAGACCCACAGTCTAGTAATGTCTAATTTTAAGTTATGCTTACAGACCAGGCCAAATATTTACTCACAGACTCCAGTGAAAGAACCATGGTTTCCTAATATAAGCCCCTCTTGAGGAGTATGCCTAGGTAAATTTGGTAAATATCAGACCAAATCACCCTCAGTTTCCTTTTCACAGCAAATCAGGTGCCGTAGTTAAGCGCTCAGTTGCTAGTTGAAAGGTCAGTGGTTCTAGCCCACTGTATATTCTACATGAGCAAGAAATGGTATTTTTGCCACAATAGTTTATAACTTCTGAATCCCCATTGGGAAATGCTACATACAAGTAAATTTTTGCAGACATTCTTCTAACTATGGTTGTAACAGTACATGGACAGGGAGCTGCAAAGATTCAGGGTGGACTCAGAAGAGGATGTGGAACAAGGGAAATCATGACTATTATGAGATAAAGCTTGGTCCAAAGAGGAGAATACCAGAAATAATTTTACTTGTTTTTCATTGATTATGCCCAGGCATCTGACTGTGTGGATCATAACAAACTATGGAAAGCCTTGATAAGAATAGGAATTCCAGATTACTTCCTTGATCAAGAGGCAGTTGTATGAAGAGAACAAGGCAGTATTACTTGGTTAAAACAAACAGGAAAGATGTGTTTCAGGATTGGATCTTCTTTACCATACTTATTCAATGTGTGCAAATAGAGCAAACAATCAAAGAAGCTGAATTATATTAAGAAGAATTTGATGTCATGCTTGGAAGAAGTTTTAACAATCTGTGATATACAGATGATATAATCTTGCTTGCCGAAAATGAGGAGGACTTGAAGCACTTGTTGATGAAGATCCAGGATCATAGCCTTCTGATTATAACTTAGGGATTACAACCTGGTGTAAAGAAGACTAAATCTTCAGAACTGAACCAACAGACATCATAAAGTGATATAGGTCGAAATTGTCAAAGCTTCATCTTGTCTGGATCATCATAGAAACAGGAGTCAAGAGGTCAAAAAACCACCTTGCATTAGGTACATCTGCTGTACAAGACTTCACTAGAGTATTGAAGAGTTGAAGAGTCAGCATGTTCCTTTGAGGACTTAGGTGCACCTGACTCAAGCCATGTGACTCTCCATGGCCTCATGTGCCTGTGAAAATTGAACATTTAAGAGGAAACCTGAAGAACAGATGCATTTGAAGTGTGCTGCTGCAGAAGAACATTGGAAGCACATGGACTGCCGGGAATCAAATCCAACATGGAAGGAGTTCAGACAGAGAGTGCCGTCGAAGCAAGGATAGTGAACCTTGGTCTTACATATGTTGAACATGTTGCTAGAAGAGACCAGACCCTGGAAACGGACAGCATGCTTGTAAAATAGAGCAGCAGGGAAACTGAGGAAGAACCTTGGCAAGATGGATTAGCACAGAGGTTGCAGCAAGGGGCTCACACTCAGAAATGATTGTGAGGGGACTCAGCGTAGTGTTTTGTTCTGTTGTGCATAGGACCCCTATGGAGTGGGATGCATTCCATGGCACCCAACCCCAGCAACATCTCTGCAGCGGTTTCAACCTTCCTCATGCTGCAACCCTTTCAGACAGGGCTGCATGTGGTGGTGACCCCCAATCATAACATTATTTTCATTGCTACTTCATAACTGTAACTTTCTACCATTATGACTCGTAATGTGAATATCTGGTATGCAGGAGGTATCTCATTGCTACAAATTGGCCATAATCAAACATAATTAAAGAATGGTGATTAATCACAAAACAATATGTAATTATATATTGTGATTATATTTATGTGTTTTCTGATGGTCTTAGGGGACCCCCGTGAAAAGGTTGTCCCCAGGGGTCACAATCCACAGGCTGAGAACCATTGGCCAATAGGATTACTATGAATTGGAAATAGCACAATATTAAAGATTTGAGCTTTCGTGTTTTAATCATCCTCCCTAGAGGTATCCGCAGACTTTGTAATGTGGCTGTGTAGCTGTGTGAGGTGCTAGCAGTAATATGAGGTGGCTGGATTAGGGACAAAGTGGGGGTGACTCCCACAATGCCTGCACTAGCAGAAATGACTGGTAGGACTAATGTAGAAATTGGGATGAGATCAGGGACACTCATTGGACACCCATGGGAAGACCCAAACTGTGCATGCCCCCCCCCCCCAGTAAACCTTAGCCTCCACCTAGAGCCATGACATCATTGAGGTGCATGTAAACACAGCCAACAAGATCAGTCAATACTTTCAACTGCGCCATCCCAGCCAGAGGTGTGAAATACCCCGGCTGTGGGGAGGCTAGGTCCTCTCCCTTTGATCCTGCTTCTGTTCAGCTGTGGTCCGAGGGTGGGGTTCCTCTCACATGTGGGTGCACAAGCACCTCTGTGCTTGCACTGGCCTTCTCGGGTACCATGTGCTCTTGCCATTTTGGACCACCTGGGATGCACCTGTTCTGTACATGTGGTGCTCCTACACCCTGTTCCGGTGTTCTCTCCACCTGGTTTTTCACACCCATTTGAGAACCCCACACGGTTTCCACGTGGTCCGGCATACTTTCCAGAAATACCATGTACCTTTTCAAAACTGCAATGCCTGAAACTTCCGTTTATTCCCTAAAAACTCACTTGCATTACCAAAGTGCTTCTGACATTTGAATTCTTTCAACCTGCGAAAGGTAAACCCAATCCAGGAATCTAGCAGTAGCACAACCACTGGGTTCTGTGATCCTCCTCTACCTCTCTCTGCAAACTTCCTTTCTCTAGCTCTCTCTGTAAGCCTTCTCTCTCCAGCTCTCTCTGTAAACCAACTCTCTCTGTAAATCTCTTCTGTCTAGCTCTATCCATAAACCAACCATAGAATCTGGATCCTTCTTTTCAAGAACAGATTTCTTAAGATAATAGTCTTCTGGAGCAACAGGCTTCAAAGGCCCCACCCTGGAACTTGCCCAGGCATGGTGTCTTCACTGACACTTTTCCTTCTTGTTTCAAAATCCTTCTTGCTTCTTACTGCATATTTCCCATTTGGCATTGCTGTAAGTATAATGGAGGTGCTAGCCTCAAGCTATCTTTTCTTGAGTTTCAAAGACTTACATGTGAGTATGGGTATACTCTAAGAGTATATCCTCAACTATCTTCTTATTCAGGGCAGGAATAGTCTTGCTGACACCTGCATAGAAAATCACACTGGAACAACACCTGTCTGATGACCATGCAAATCTGACACTTTAAAAAATGATTGGAGATTTGCAGAGTTCACTGTCAGGTTGTTTGTGTCTTATTATGCTGGGAACTGCTTTGTCATGTACAAATTCCCTATGTCTTATGCCAAGTTCCAGCCACATATTGAACTTTAAGACAACCTGTAAATAATTGTCACTGGATATTTTCACACTCATGGATTTGTAGTCATTAATATAAAGGCTTTATGCCAAGAACTTATGTACGCTATCTCTAACTTTATAATAACCTATAAGGTAGGTGTCCTCTACTTTGCAGATAAAGGGAACTGAGGTTAAGGGAGTTGAGATTAAGCAGAATTTTCAAGGTCACACTGGCACCTAACATCAGTCAGATTTGAGGCTCAGGGCTAGCCTACATCAAAGTATGAGCTACATTGATAAGATTACACTATTTTACATTTAAAGAAATACAAGATTAAGTTGGCAACAGGTTGTGATTTTCTATTTTTCCTTGAGTTTCCAAGATTTTGTTTAAATTTCTACCAAGGAGAATAAAGTTTTGTCACTCTAATTTTTGTCTGTTATCTCTATAGATTCTCTCCCTACTGTAAGTATAATGCTAGTTCTGTAACTGGAAAATCAACACTAGGATGGTTACTTATTTACTTTTTAACATAACTAGATACCTACTTTAAGTAACAAAGTTGTTTGGGGCCTTGAATTATCTTAAATTATTACCTTTGCTCAAATTTTTATAGCACCGCATCAAGATTAGAGGAAGGCTTATTAACCTACAATATGCAGATGACACAACATTTCTTGCTGAAACAGAGGACTTTAAGCACTTTCCAATGAAAAGTAATGAGTGCAGCCTTCAGTGAGAATTACATTTCAACATAAAGTGTAATTCAGAAAACCAAAAATGCTCACAATTATATCAATAAGAAACATCAGTACAAGGGGAGAAATTGATAGATGATTGATGATATCAAAGATTTCATTTTACATGGATCGACAATCAGTGCAGGTGAAGCAGCAGTCAAGAAATCAAATTGCATATTGCATTGGGCAAAACATTTATTTAAATTGTTTAGGACCAGAGACTCCAGTTTGAGGACTAAGGTATGTCTGACTGAAGCCAAACTATTTTCTTTTTCTTTTTTTTTTTTTGGGGGGGGGGGCATCACTGCTCTCCGGTGGTGGGAGAAGGAGGCCCAGCCCCACTGCTGGAATTGAACCTCCGTCCCAGTGGGCTGCAGTCCTGTGCACAACCACTATGCCACCGGGGCTCAGCCGCCATTTTCAATAAACTTATATGATGCAAAACCTGGGCAATGAATAAGGCAAATCAGTGAAGAATTGATGCATTATAATTAGGGTGTTGGTGAGGAATATAGGTTATACTATATTCTGCTAGAAAAATGGGCAAGTCTGTCATAGAGGAAATACAGACACAATGCTTCTTAGAGGTGAAAGTAGCAAAATTTCATGAGATGGGGTTCTATATTGTTTCTGTTGTTCTATGTTGCAGTCTGATCTGTCCTTTCCACTCATTGGTAACTAGATAGAAACAGGCAAAGGGAAAAGAATTCAAGATAACAGGAATCTTAATACAAAGGAGAGGTGGAGACACATTTCTT
Organism: Nesogale talazaci; assembly: GCA_004026705.1. Lineage (NCBI taxonomy): Eukaryota > Metazoa > Chordata > Mammalia > Afrosoricida > Tenrecidae > Nesogale > Nesogale talazaci. The sequence goes on from PVJH01006419.1 coordinate 26,138, forward strand.
ACAAACCTTTCCACCACAAATCAAGGTTAAGGGCAGCTAAGAGACATTTCTTTATCAATGGCAGAAATCTGAGATAGTGAAAAGACTGGGTAGAGAAAGGAAGGATGTTCACACTGCTCCCACAATGACTGACTAGATTCCTGGATGTGGAGTCTGCAGACAAAGACCGAGCATGAAATCTGAAATACAGGGGTGCAAGGATGCACATATCTGAAAATAGAAGATATTCAACAGAGAAACAGTCAATAGCAGAAGACCTGCTCGAAAGCCACCCTATGATGGGACATCTGTCACTAGCAGAACAAAAGGTCAGGCTCTACATTCTACCAGGACTTTTAGAAAAGTTAAGGGCCTACTGGTGTAGTGGGAATTAATTGAGCTGTGAAATTCAATATCAGCAGTTCAAAACTACCAACCACTCTGAGGGAGAAAGACTTGGCTTTCCTCCTGTAAAGAATTACAGTCTCCATACTGAGGGGAAGTGGGGGAGCTGGAAATTAAAAAAAAAGAACTAGAGGAAAGGGGGAAAGAGGGGCCTATACCAAGGGTTCAAGTAGAAAATATTTGGAAATGAATATGGCAACATGTGTCCAAATAAGCTTAAAACAAATGATGTATTGAATGTTATAAGAGCTATAAGAGCCCCCAATAAAATCTATTTAAAAAAAAAAAAGAATTACAGTCTTAGAACTCCACAGGAGAAGTTATGTCCTGCCTTATACAGCCACTGTAAGTTTGAATGGACTTGATGTCTGTTTATGTTTGGAGTTCTTTTCTAAACTATCTCCATGAGTAAACTCATTCGTTTTTTTTTAATAAATCATTTTATTGGGGCCTCATACAACTCCCATCATGATCAATACATACATCAATTGTATGCAGACCACATTTTCACGCTTTTTGCTATCATCACTCTCAAAGCATCCTCTCTCCATTTAGGCCCCAGTACCAATTCCCCATATTTTCTCTCTTTCTCCAATCCCCCACTCCCATGAACCCTTAATAATTTACAAATTGCTATTACTTTTTCATATCGTATACCTTTTAATGTATCCTTTCACTCACTTCCCTGTTATCCATATCCCAGAGAAGAGATCCCTGAAATTGGTTCCCCCCTTCTTTTCCACTATCTCTCCACCCTCCCGGTATCATCACTCACACCACTGGTCCTGAAGGGATCATCTATTCTGAATTCCCCATGTTTTCAGCTCCAGTGCATATCCCCTGGTCTAGTTGGATTTGTCAGGTAGAATTGGGATCATGATAGTGGGTGGGAGAAAGCATTTGAGAACTAGAGGAAAGTTGCTTGATTCCATTATCACTACACTATACTTTGACTAGTTCACCTCCTTCCTGCAACCCCTCTGTAAGGGGATGTTGTTTCACCTATTGATGGGCTTTGGGTGCTCAATCTGTACTCCCCTTCATTTATAATGATATCATTTTTAGTTCCTTGGTGCCTGATACCAGATCCCTTGGACCTCATGGCCACACAGGCTGGTATGCTTCTTCCATGTGAGTTTTGTTGCTTCTGAGTTAGATGGTCACTTGTTTATTTCAAGCTTTTAAGTAAACTCATTCTCTCGTCAACTCTTTTCTCAGACTTTGGTCTGAATTTTGTCCTTCCCCTGAAATCTTTCTTGAAAGTGGGAGAAGAACTCAGGAGGGGAGGGGCATGTAATCTTGAGTCATCTCTCAGTACCAGCATGCCAAACCCATGCATGACTTAATAAAATAATTCCCAGTCCTGCACTATCCCCAAGATCAATTGAAAATCAGACCTTTCTGATCCAAAGGATTTACAGAGACTGATTTTGAGTCCTTTCTAGTCCACTAACCTGGGAGTACCACGGAACCCAATTCAGACTCAGGACAACATATAAACCTAAGATGGGTGGTGCGTTAGAGTTACGTAGAAAGAAGAAAGGGATATTCAAAGAAAAGCATATGTGAAACATGAAGATGTGAGATGGTAGCCATCATCAATGGACAGTAAAATAAAAATGGAATGGGGCCACCAGAGGCTGGGCAGAGGACAAGATCATGGAAAGTCCTATGGTATCAGTCAAGTTATTTTAACTTTATTCTTGAGGCCACAGGAACATGTTAAATATTTTAAGAAGAGCTGTAACATGAGCAAGCTTTTAAAATTAAAAATAAAATCATTGTGTCAGTCCAGGTAGACTAGAGGAACAAATTTCATAGACACGCATATAGATATAAGGGAATGGTTTATATACAATAGGAAAGGAACACTGAGAAAGCATCCCAGCCCAGTCAAGTTCAAAGTCATAAGTCCAATATTAACCCATATGCCCAAAATCAGTCTATAAAGTCTCCTTCTGACTCATGAAGTCACAGGTCAGTGGGTGCAGAATCCCGGCGCTGGCAGGTGTCTCCACATGGCTTCTCACTTCCAGGGCTCAGGGTCCATCAACAGCAGAAGCAACTCATCCCTGGCAGAGGTCTCCGTGTGGCTGCCCCAGCTTCAGAGGTCTGGCTCCATCAGGGCAAGGCCATGTGGTCTCTGCGCCAGCTCCTCCAGCTTCTCTTGTCTTGTCCGTGATTCATCTAACTCCCAACAACTGGGGAGATAGCTTCTCATCTTCACGTGGGAAATATCATGAGATTTCCCAGATGTATCAGGAGAAAGCCATGCCACACAGAGGCCTCATAGGCTACTCAATGGCTACCTCCAGATTAACAGGCTAGACTCCACCCCTACATTTCAATCATAAAATTAACATAAGCACATGACTGCCACAATCACTTTGAAGAAAGGTTTAGAGAATGGATCGGAAGGCCTGAGACTAGAAACAGAACCTGTACTGAGATAATCCAGAGTGATATTCCCCTGCATTGAGACAATTTTGACCCATGGAAACCCTAAGTCCAGAACTTGACATCTTTACAAAAGCAGACAATCTCTCTTTTTGTTGAGGAGTGGCTGGTTGTTTCAAACTGCTGGACTTTGAGTTAGGAGCTTGATGTGTAAGCCACCATACTACTCAGTCTGAGCATGATTGAGGCCTAGATTTAGAACATGCAGTGGAGTTGGAGAAACAGATTTTAGCAATACTTATAGAATACATATAACTTAAAAGATATATATGCAGAAGTATTAACTTAATTTATTTTGTGGTTCTTCCTTTAAAAGAATTTATTTCTTATCCTTTCCACATACCCTGTATATTTTCTTAATGTGGTACTTAGTTGTACTCTTCTTATCTTTTTGTGTGTGTGTGTGTGTGTGTGGGTATCACTGCTCTCCGGCGGTGGGAGTAGGAGGCCCAGCCCCACTGCTGGAATTGAACCTCCGTCCCAGTGGGCCGCAGTCCCGCGCACAACCACTACACCACCGGGGCTCAGCCTGCTCTTCTTATCTTTTACCATCATCAGCAGAAGCACCTTCACACGATGCCCACCAACTATAGTAATAAGGAAACTATTTAGGGGACACTATTGCAAAGTGATCCTTCCTCTAATCTAATAACAAATCTGCATCCCACTGTGTTTTAGTTTTGCATCTTGTTAGAGAACTTCCTTTGTCTATATAGATTATTTTTAATGAAATTATCTTTCTAGTATGTATTTTCTACTGCCCTTCCTGTGCCATATTAATTCATTGCATATTGCTTAATTTAAGTTTTCATGTTTTCTATGTATACTTATACTTTGGTCACTTGCTTGAGGCATCTTTTTCCGTGTGTGTGTGTGTGTGTGTGTGTGTGTGTGTGAGTTAGAGAGAGAGAGAGAGAGAGAGAGATTTTAACTTGTCCATTGTTTTCAAGACATGGTCATGTGATTGTGTTCATTTGTTGATTGTATGCCAGTTTTCTTCAACCTGCTTTGTTCTGTTCAGCTTCGCTTTGTTCGGGGATAGCCAGGCAACAGGGTGGGTATTAGTCAAATACTCTTGTCAGGATATGTGAGTGGCACTGGGATTCTCATCATCGAGGCCTACATGGTGGTAGGTAGTACTGAGTGCAAGTCTGTGCTCACAGGTGTAGAGCAGTTAAGAGTTGGTTGGGTGGGTGTTAGTCACCATCTACCATGTAGCGAGGAGTGCTGGAGCAGGTGGTGCCACTTTCTCATTGGGTGGGCGGCAGGTGTGGCAAGGCTCACTGGGCAGAGTCATTGGTTCTGAATTAATGAGGGGGAAAGGAGGAAGAAGTGAGAAGGGTGACAAGAAAAGAGCAACAGAAAGAAACCAAAGAAAACAGAGCGGAGGTCTCTGGACTCCAGGGAAGTGTAACAATGAGTTGGGTAGTCAAGGAGGCAATGAGGGGGCTGGTGGAACATCAGGTTAGGGAAGGAACTGGAGGACTGACCAGGCACCAAGTGGGTGGATGTGTGGCATTCACACCTCTTTTTGCATAAAGAGATTGTAAGGATAAGAGAGAGATTTCACCTCTCTGGTTGCCTTCCATGAGTGCTATCAGTGCATTCTGGGCACAGATCTGGCTATCTGGATCCTGCCCTGACTGGTATGCTGCCTGTAATGATTCAGAGTGGCCACGCTGTGCCAGGTCAGTTTACATTTATTGCTCCCTATGCTCCCTTGTTTAGACTTTCATTGAACTTTTTCTTCTATTTGGTATTTTATCTACCCCTTTATAGCCCAGACCACCACAATTTTTATCTGGAATTCTTTTGATTGGTTTCTCCTCTGTTGTGTAGGGTCTAGGTAGTATATCTGTCTTATTCATCATCATCTATTTTCTCTTACATTTATTTTTTAAAATAGGCTTCAAAAACCATCCATGACAGTAGAACTGTCAGCTTCTCATGATCGTAGTTTATTCTAGATGCAAGCTATTCACATATTCTTGTAAGTGACCAACTTGTTTAGTTATGAACATATTCTCCCCAAGAATTATTCACTTCTGTCTCGTCAGACTCTTCCTAATTGATTTTACATGTTGACCTTTGTTTCCTGGAATGCATACTTACTGCATTATTCTGTTTGTTGACAGCAGCTTGAATTTCATTTCTAAAAGTCTTACCTATGAGTTTCACCAGAGCACTGGGAAGGGAGAGGGAAGGGGGGGGATGCAAAGCTGTTATTTTAAAAGCATAACCTATGTCAAAGATAAAAATGGAGTCTTTTTTTTTTTGGACAAGCACATTACGGGTCCCTCAAAATTTAACTTTATGTGCTCCTATTTAGAAGGAATGAAATGTATATATTTTTTACTGTCCTTGCGTGTACCCTGTCTTCACTACCTGCACTGCTATAGCTGAATGAAACAGAAGTTACTTTGTATATAAACTCAAATCTGGGCTGAGCCCCGGTGGCACAGTGGTTGTGCAAGGAACTGCGGCCCACTGGAATGGAGTTTCAATTTCAGCTCCACAGGAGCAAAGGCTGGTCCTCCTACTCTCACCACCAGAGGGCAGTGATGCCCAAAAAACAAAACAAAGAAAACCTGAAATCTATCTCATTTTCTTCTTTTCTATTAGCAGTTATTCCATAATTAACAAATGTTTATAGAAGTGTTCTACAAGAAGCCCGAGGAAGACTAAATGATACAATAACAAAGTGGAAAAGTAAAAAGAGAATCAACATAAAGCAAAAGTCGCCCTTAGCTATAGCATGGCACCACCAAATTGTCTTAAGCATCAATGATATATATTGCACTCTAGTCAAATAGAGTGTCCATCAAACTTTTAGTGAGTAAAATTCACGTGCTTTGTATTGTGCTAGGCTCTGTAGGTATGCAGACAAAAAAACATGGGTCCTGCACACAGGAGGGTACAGTGTGGTTCAGTATGAAAACAACCAAAAAATTCTTAAAACTACATTTGACACACTACTTTTCTATGAAAAAGTCATTTCACATCATGAAGATAAAATAACTCTTTGGAATATTAATGAAGCAGAGAAATACTTATATCTTTGATATGAACTAGAGATATGTTGAATAAATTTCAGCAAAACAGGGTTGATTAAAAAATCAGAGCAAAAATAATTTTGAAGAGAAAAGTAAGCATACATGTATTAATAGTAATTAAAACATAGCAAGCAACATATATTTTGTACAGATTCTTAAGGGACCTGCAAGACCTGTACAATTCACATATGAAGCATATTGATGTCGCATATTAACATTGCATAGATACCCAATAGAAATTTACAATAGTGCTCACTTTGGCAGTACATATCCTAAGAACTTACAGTATAACCATAACAAAGGTGTGGACCAAGCACCATTTCCCCATATATGTAACATTTTTAACAGAGTTCCTACAGATTATTTTTGAATTAGCTCTGTCCTTTCCACAATGTCATCATAATCTCTGTATATAATGAGAAATTGTGTTCATTGAAGCTAAAGATAATTGAGATAAATTTGTAAGTACATCACAGTATAATAACCCAAAATATTAGTGTATATATGATGCAACTTTTTCTTTTCAATGAATTTGGTAAGCAGTGTATGCATTTTTTCAGATTAAAAGCTCTAACATTAAAGCTCCCTGTATCAGATTTCAAACTAAATGGACAAAAACATCCTTAATACCTTTGAAAAAATACCTTTGACAAAATTTCATTGGGGGGGGGGAATTACTGCCCTCTGGTGGGAGTAGGAAGCCCAGCCTTGCTTCTGCTGTATTTGAACCGCCAACCCAGTGGACCATAGTCCCGCACACCACTGGGGCTCACCCCTGACAAAAATTCATTTAAAAATATTTTCTATTATTTTTCACTTTCACATGAAGAGGTTTCAAAAATATATAATAAACTATAAGTGATTATTCTGACTAGATGTAGACATTTTAAATCAGGAAACCTTTAACTTGAAAAATTTCAAGTTAAATACCAACATGAAATCACTTTTTATCATATTCATTTAATTTAAAAACTGCTTAACTTGCATATAAGTGCATATTGACTGCGTTGAAAATATCCAACTAATTAGCATCTTTCTAGGAGCCCGAATATCAAGAATAGATGAAAAAATGTGAAAAAAAAGTCCTGTCTACCTAGATTAGAATTCTGTCTACCAAAAAAAGACATGCATACACATTATTTGAGGGACAATATAATATATTAGTCATCAAAATGAACCCTATTTTAACCTCAGAATTGAAGAAAGAATTGACAAGTGAGCAAGGATAATGTGTTCAGGATCTGAGGACAAGATGATATTTGAAGGAGATGGATGGAATTGTAGGAGATGGATAGGCTGGCATGGCAAAGATAATCATGAGGTATTTTAATCAGGGAGAATAGCACCCAAAATCTTAAAGTTAATTTTCCCCAAACCTACTCAGAAATGAATTCGATTTAGAGTTGAAATTGAGGACTCATGATAGAGACAAAACTTTTTGTAATTACAGATAATACTTACTGAATAACTAGTGTATCATCATCACCTCTCATATATTATCATACAAACCATACCCAAACTCACATCCCTCGGGTTGATTCTGACTCAGAGACCCTACAGGACAGAAGAGAACTGCGCCTGTGGGCTTCCAGGCCTGTAAATCTTTGTGGAAGATTGTGAGGACCAGCTGACCTTGAAGTTAGCAGTTCAATTCATAATCTATTATGCCACCAGGTGCCAAGAACTCTATGGGATAAGTATTATCTCCAGTTTACAGATTAATTAATAGGAATTCAATGAGACTGCTTAGCTTTCTCAAGGTCAACAGAGCTGCTCAGTGGCAAAGCCAGGATTTATTTCCAAGTTGAAGTGTTTCCAAAGAACACTCTTCTTTGGTGACATCATTGTGTTTAAAGTAACTCTCACAATAGCAAATTGTACATAACTGGGTTATAAGAAGAACTCTAAATACGAAACAAAAATTCTTGAACTCTAATCTGAATTCTGTGATATTGGACAAGTCTGCTGTACTCTTGATCTGTTTTGTAGAATTTAAATAATAAATAGATGATGGCTTGGAGACCATATAGATGGATGATGGTGAGAGAGATTGGATTCCTTGGGAGAGTGGTAAATATTATGTGTTCAATAAAATTTGTTGAATTTAAATCTGGATTTTAAAAACATATTCAACACCAGCTTTATATAGTTACTTTAGTGACGGTTCTGAATACACATTCAAACAATAGTGTGCCTCTTATGAGATGCACCACTAACTGACAATTGGTTTTCAACTCTTTCGATTGACTTAACAATTGCTTTAAATGAGCATTGGTGGAGGAGGGTCTACTCACTGGGTTGCTAACATACAAGGTCAGCAGTTTGAAACCATCAACGCTTACATGAGAGAATGGTGTGACTTTCTACTCTTGAAAAGATGTATAGGGCAATCCCCTTGCCATAGTGCTGCTATGAGTTGTAATCAACTCGATGGCAGTGAGTCGAGGTAATTAACATTTAACGTATGAAAATAGCAATGAAATTGCAGTAAGGGACTCCATAAGAAAACTGAAGATACAATGTTATATAACTTCCCAAGATATCCTATAAAATGAAACATGGTCCATAATAACATGGTTAAGAGAATACACTTGATAAATATGGATAAAGAGAGGGATGGAGGGTGGGAGGGAAAAGAAGTTAAAAGAGAAAAGAAGGGGTGGTTGAATTTTAAGCAAACAGAAAAGAGAATAGCTTCTAAAAAGATGATTCAATGTATTTTTTAATGTCACAAAAGTTCCTATTTCAAAATAGGCAAAATAGATTCTGATATTTCTTTAAAATGTAAAAAAATCTGATATTCTACAGCCATATTACAATGATTTCCCCTTTTTTTAATGCTGCCCAAAAAGAAAATTTAAGAACTTCTGAATTGATAGTGGTGAATCAGAGGGCTGTTCCTCTGTTTTTGTTTGTTTTTTCACTGCTCTAGCAAAATAGGTAATCATGTAGCCTAATTGTTGTTTATATGACACTGCTGAGGAGTCATTCACTCCAATTCCATTTCGTTTTCAAGGTAAAGAAATGATAATTGTGTAGATTCTTACTAAATGGTACATAACCACAATTGAGTCAAGGGCTATTGGTTTAAACTTGGTCCAAAATGGCACAACATCTCCTAAACATTGATCACATATATCATACAAATATCCTTTATCATTGCCTCTTCTGCCTTAATTTCTATCCCACTAATTGATTTCTCGCTCTCAATTTGTTGACTTTTATTGTCAAAAGTTTATTGATTGTTTAAATTCCTTGCAAAATTAAAATAATAAAACATAAAGGTGTTTACACTGATTAAGGTTCAGATAAAAGTTAGAAGGTGAGAGGAAAATGCCTGTAACACAGATTTGGTGCTTGGTTTTGTTTTTTAAAAATGCTTTTGTTGTTCCTGTTTTTCTCACTTTTCCCATCATCTTCATCTATGAAATGCTGTCTGACATCTTCAATTCATATTGTAAGTCCAATTGAATGAGCCAATCTAATACTCAGAACTCTAGATTATAATTGTAAACCTGGTTTCAATATGTATTCACTATAAGAATAAAAAATTAAAATAAAAAAGCAAGATGGGAATTGAAACACAATCCAGGTCAAAATATTAAAAATCATCTTCTCTGGTGGAAAAAAAGTACAAACTCAGGAAGGCAGGTATGACCTTTAAAATCCAACTCCACGTTTTCATTATCTGTTTGAATAGAGAAAGAAAGTTACAATCAGCATGGAAAAGGAGTTTTTGTTTATATGGTGTGAGGAATAAGATTTTCATAAGAAATTCTTTTGCATCAGACATTCAAAACATTTTAGCTTTAAGTAATTACATGTGCGTTTTATAAACCAAAGCAATATTAAAACTGAATTTTGGATAACCAAATTAAACCTGGGTATAACTTAATGACTTCAATGATATGCATTTCTTCTATGTAAATTCTCTAGTTTCAAGGTTTGCAAAGCAGACTTATCAAGTCATGTAACTATATCAATTGTAGACACATCAGCTAATCAATATTTTTCACACACACAAAAATTCTCATTAGCATATAACTTAGATCTAAAAAGTAATATGCAAAAGTACAAATTGAAATAGACACAATATACATTTTTTCTTATTATATCAGTAATTAAGTGGGCCTGGTTACGCATTGCCAGCCACATGATCAGCAGACTGAAACCCTCAGCCACTTCTGGGGAGAAAGAAGGAGGTCTCTCCTCGTGTCACGAGCTGGGCTCTCAGAATCCCACAGGGGCATTCTACCTTCTCCTCTAGAGCTACTGTGAGTTGGCTTGATGGCAGTGCCTTTCTTATTTTGAATTTTTGAGATCAGCAATGTTTTTGTTTGTTTAAATATTACAAATAGGGCTAGGATGCAGCACACTAAGTGTCTATTGAAAGACACCTTCAGATCTGCTCCCAGAAAACAAAAGTCATTATCTTTTGGTTACCTCAATCACAGGAGAAGGGGTGAAAAATACTGAACTGCTTGAAAATCCACGTTCATAACAATTTTCCATTGTACCCACCAGTACCCAAAGAATGAAACAAAATAAACTGCTGACTTTTCACTAAAATGAAAAGTTAAACTACCAAAAATTTAAGTGTGCTGTCTTTAAGAAATTAATTTTATGTGTCTCTTTAAAAAGAAATACATTAATATACCATATGGTACCCAGGAAACCTTTGATTCAAAGACCTCTATACCACTTGCAGAGATACTGAGATCTTTGAGGGAAGAGACTAAAGCTCCAGATTAAAGATAGATAATGGTTTATCATATTTTGCATAAAATTCTGCTTTCTAGAGTGTTCATTGAAATACATATTGTATGTAAAATATATCTCATCAAAACGGCAAACAATATTATACTAATCCTGTGGTGAACATACAGGATTCTGATGTTTTAAGGAAAGCAGAAACAGCTTAGCCTTAAAATATTCTCAAAGAGAATTGTTCCTGCCCTAAAAAAAAATCAGTGACGTACAGTTCTTTCCCCACATGAGAGTTAATCAGTGACCAAATCACACTCTATCTATGTCAGAAAGCTGTTAGTTTAAGGATATTTAGTTGAACTTTTAGAACACAAAAGAACAATAGCTGCTGTAATGAATCTGCTGTTTGCCATGGAGTCAATTCCCACCTCTGCTGATCCCGTAGGACAGAAAAGAACTTCCCTCTAGAATGTCTAGACTATCATCTTCACGAGAGCTTCTCCCCCAAAGTGACTGCTTGCATTGGAATACCGAGGTTAGTTAACAGCTTAACACTTTAACTATTGCACAAATTGTGGCTCCTTTTGAAGCATCTGCCCCTCCTTAATCAGATGTGTGTATACACGTTTTGTTTTCATTCTTGGGGAAATTTTACATTGGTGACATGAAATCAGATCAGGACAGAGAATAAGGAGATGCCTGTGGGAATTTAGACAGCTGTTAATGCTCACCTTTCCAAATGGTCACTGAACATCCACGTCGGGCACGAAGGTGGAGCTGGATGCATAGTTGTTTGTGTGATATCTAATCTGTGAATAGGCAGAAAGTTTCAGGGGACAGAATTTTTGGTTGCAACTTCATTTTTTTAGAAATCATTTTATTGGGGACTCTTACAGCTGTTATCACAATCCATCAATCTATCCATGTGTGTAGCACATTTGTACATATGTTGCCATCACCATTTTCAAAACATTTGTTTTCTGCTTGAGCTCTTAGTGTCAGCACCTCATTTTCCCTCCTTCTCCATCCTCTCTCATGAACCTCTGATAATTTATGTTAAAATAGTTTTCCCCGTGTCTTACACTGACCACGGTTTCCCTTCACTGACTTTTCTCTTGTCCATCTCCCTAGGAAGGGCTTATATGTTGATCATTGTGATCAGTTTCCCCTTTCTCCCCCCACCTTTCCCTTACCCTCCTGGTATCTCTCTTCTCATTATTGGTCCTGAGAGGTTTATCTGTTCTGGAGTCCCTGTGCTGTGAGTTCTTATCTGTAGCAGTGTACATGCTCTGGTCTAGCCAGATTTGTAAGGTAGAATTGAAGTCAGGAAAGTGGGGGGGGGGAGGGGGGGAAGGAAGCATTTAAGAACTAGAAAAAGGTTGTTTGTTTCATTGGTATTATACTGCACCCTGACTGACCTTTCTCTTCCTTGTGACCCTTCTGTAAGGGGATGTTCAATTGTCTACAGATGGGCTTTGGGTCTCTACTCTGCACTCCCCCACATCCAAACTGACATGATTTTTTTTTCTTCTGGGTCTCTGATGCCTGATACCTGATCCCACTGACATCTCTAGATCACACAGGCTGGTGTGCCTCTTCTATGTGGATTCTGTTGCTTCTTAGCTAGATGGCTGTTTGTTTATCTTCAAGTCTTTAAGACCCCAGACAGTGTATCTTTTGATAGCTGGACACCATCAGCTTTCTTCGCCATATTTGTTTATGTACCCATTTTGTCTTCAGCGATCTTTTCAAGAAGGTGAGCATAAGGAATGTCAGATTATTAGAACAAAGTGTTCTTGCATTAAGGGAGTACTTGAGATGAGGAAACTCCATATCTGAGATGACACTTCCTTGAACCTTTTAAAAGAAAATCATAAGCCAAAAAACCCACACATCAATCCACAATATGATCAAGTAAGGGATAGTTGTTTAAGATATTGTCTTCCCAGGAATATCTCATTTAAGCCTCCATGCTTCACTTCACACTTATCACTTTCTACAATTCTACACAAACTTTACTGGAGCACAGACACCTAGATTTCTGAATACTTATAGCAATTATCACAGCACATGGCTAAGTGATGAATAAAAACATATTGACTTCAAATGATGGGTGTGGATACATCTATTTCTGTCCTTCCCCATTTTATCACTTTTTGCTGATTTCCCATTGTTCTTAGGGTACGATCACCATTCTTAACATGGCTTCAAAAACTCTGTTTGATGTATTCAACTGCAATTCATTTTTCTCTTCAGATGTTTTGCCTGTTGGTTTTTTGAGCCCAATCTCCCCTGGCCATCTTTGAGCCTCTCTACTAGTGTCACCCTCCTGCCCACCTTTGCATTTACATTATACTCTTTCTAGAGAATTCTTTTATATCCTAACCACCAAAGCCCTAATTATCTTCCAGGTTTCAGCTTGGACAAACTCTTCCTCAGAGTGTATTCTATTAATTGGAACCAAACCCTCAGAATGGCATCTACTAGATCTCTTCTCTCTTAAAAGTTGGTAACTAATAGTTGGTTCTATTAGTTTTTGTTGTTGTTATTGTGTGCCCTTCAGTTGGCACTGACTCGTGGTCCCGATGTACATCAGAATAAAAAACTACAGAGTCCTGTACTAGCCTTACAATCACTGTTTAATTTCAGCTCATGTGGTAGATACTGTATTAATGCATCTCATTAACAGTGTTCTTTGTGGGTGGCCCTCTACTCTACCAATCAGGATTATATTACTGGTTTACTATTCATCATTAATTATAGGCTACAGACCTCATGAGAACAGAAGCACTGGTTGGTCTTGCTTGCTTGAGCCTCCAGCAGCTACCGTAGGTCTGGCAGCGAGCATGTGTGTCATAAGTGAATGCTGCTGTGTAATTGAACCTGAGCCCCATCTTTCAATAGTGCATCCAAATAATAGCCTACACTCATTGGATAACAAATATTTTGTTACATATTAAAATATTTCTACACATCTCAGTAATTCTTTTATAAGAAAAAGGGAAATGAAATTTTTACAGGAAGCTATCATTTTAAAAAGCAGAAAGAACTAAAAGTTAGTGTTTCCTCTTCATGTCATTTTTACCCCACTGGTTTCCTAGAGTCCCTTTTCTTAAGAAATTTGGTTGTTCATTTCATCTGAAGCAACAAGCCTGTCTCAAGAGGCAAAGCATGACATGAATTGTCTAGACAGAAATTCTGGGTGGTGTTGAGCAAAAGGGTGACATAAGTTTTAGAAAGGCAGGATGACTTGAAATGTCTGAAATATCTGCCACTGCAACAAAAATTTCACTTTGATCAAAATTTATTTCAGATACATATTTTCTTCAACAAGAAGGGGGGGAAGTAAGTGGCAGTTTTAATTAAGTTATTATGGCTCTGGGAGAAGAACCGGACTTGAAATGAGAGAGAAAGCCATATTTTTCTACTTATGTTTTGATACCTTCATAGATCGCTATAGGAGAAGACACTGCTATGGCTAAAGAATAATATAATTAGGACAGATTCCTGTTCAAGCTGAACTGAAATCTCTTTTCTTTCTATTAGGTTCACATAGGTTCTTGTTTAGAGGCCTAAGTAAATCGACTTGGTGTGACTTCATCTGCTGGATTCACATTCATAGCAAATATAACTAGAAGGATTTGGGTATCACATCCTTGTCCAATTTCCACTCATGGCAAAAAAGAAGAGACTACAGGAATGAGGCATTACAAAGAACTTGGGGAAGAGCTGCGAGTTTCAAAGCATGAGCTCCCCTGGTCACTGTCCGAACCTGCTCCTCGCTTGACTGTTTCTTACCCTCTACTACTGGATCACGTTCAGTAGGAACCTGTCCTTCCCTCTTGCACCAAATTTCTATAATTGATTTTGTCCAAGCAACCAGTGGTTCATGAATTTTGCGTTTTCAATGTCCTTTTGTATAAATCTCTTTTATTTGAGCCCTCTTCTCTTATGTGCCATTACTCAGCATCTCATTCTCATTCTTTTGGTGATTGTTGAAGCACGTGAAATGGTTATATGATTTCCAGAGAAACTGTAGCAGGACATAATTCTTGGTCATTAAAAAAGAAGACAACCTTCAACAAGATGGATTGGCACAGTGGCTCTAACAGTGAGTGTGGCGGTCAGGTACCTGATGTCAATTTCATGATTGAGATGTAGGGGTAGTCTAGCCTGTTAATCTGGAGATAGCCAATGAGACCTCTGTGTGGGCATGGCTTTCTCCAGAGAATTCTGGGAAGTCTCACGGTATTTCCCAATTGGAGAAGAGAGATTTGACACACTCTCTCTTGGAGATGAACTGCTGACAAGATCAGATGACAGCATACTGATTGATCCTGATTGCTGAAGACTGGAGGAGCCGGAGGAGAAGCCACATGGGTTGCCCCGAGGAAACCAGATCTCCAGGGCCAGAGAAACCAAAGAGAGATGCCTTCCAGCATTGAGATGCTTCCACCACCAATGGATTTTGCTGATGGACCCTGAGCCCTGAAAATAAGGAGCCATAGGGAGACCCCTGTTAGTGCCAGGACTCTTTCACTGCACATGATTTGTGAGTCAAAAGTAGACTTTATAGGCTCATATTGGACATATGGGCGAATTTCAGACTTATTACCTTGGGCTGGACTGGGTTGGAATGCTTTCTCAATGTTCCATTCCTCTTGTATATAAACCTTTCCCTTATAGCCATATTCATGTTTATGAATTTGTTTCTCTAGTCTAACCAGACTAACATAGTGAGCTGAAATGTAGCAATGAATGTAAGGAATTTTTAATAGTTGAAATATTATTATTTGTACTTGAATAAGTAACTTCCTGACTAAATAGTGTTTCTGTCTCAAGTCTGCTGTTAAAGTCATTATATACTTTCTCAATAGTTGCCCTACCAGAAAAATTTCTCTAGTGGGTTTCCAAAAATTTTCATACTTTATGGGAGCAGACAGCCTATCTTTCTACCATAGAGAGATTGGTGGGTTTCAACCTCTGACCCTGAGCAGTTCAAGGTGCAGACACTATCCCAGCAGGATTCCTAAATTGACACAGAATCACATAACTTCATTTTTCTCCCTCAGTATGGCTAGAGGAGTTGAACCACTAACCTTCAGGCTAATAGTACCATATTTAGCTGACAGTGCCACCAAGGGTCCTAACTAAACTCACTGCCATCAAGTTAATTCAAACTCATAGCAACCCTACATAGAATTCCCAAGACTGAAACTCTTTATAGAAGCAGGAAGCCTCATTTTTATTCTACAGTGTGACTGTGGGTTTGAATTACTGATTTCCCTTGCACTTAGCATTCCAACATATAACCTGATAGACCACTATCACCACATTCAAAGAAAATGTTCCACAAATCCTTATTGAATATAGTGCAATTCTAGGCAATTTTTTGGTTCTTCCTCAATGGTCAGTATCATGAGGACAAGGAAAGGCCCGCTCTTTTCCCACTCATGAGCACTTATTAGCGGTAAATCACATTATCAGAAATTGAAGTTCGTCATTTAAAAAATCTCTTAGGCTCCAGGAGCACATAATCTCTATATATAGCACCTTGAGAAAATCTACATTTCACTTAACTATGTATCTGCCTTCTACACTAGCTTGGAAAGAAAACATGTATGTATTCTGTGAACATGTATTGTATGAATTGATGAATAGTAAATAGTAATATGTCTTATGTCATGTATTCCCAGAAGCTGACCTTGAGCCGAAAGTCTGTTTGGCAAAGGTCTGTTGTGATTTATTGAATAAGAGCTTCCAGAAGGAACAAAGAAGGGTAGAAAAGTAGAACCAGAAAAGAGAAGTCAAGTAGGGATGAAATTTTAGGTGAAGTTCAGTCTCAGGCTGACGCTTTGGAGGGCTCTGCTATGTGTCCTGAGGCAGGGTGACTTAGAGTTGCGGCTGTCTGCTATCATAAATATTTATGGTCTCAGTCACTGTGAGTTGGATTCAATTTGATGGCAGGGGGGTTGGGAGTGTAAATTATGCTTCAGATAGCTGAGTTTTACTACACCAATTCTCATTAACTATTGCCATCTGAGGGCATATGAAACCCCTAAGACCTTGCAGATCGACTCAAGATTTGGCCTCTGAAGTTCACAGATATGAGTAATTAGAAGCAAAACCTATGGGATAGTGACACAGAAGTGCTATATGAGGTCTTTAGGGTTCAAGGCTTAAATGCAATAGTGTGGGATATACTACTAAGTAAATTTTTGGCAAATTAACTTTAGCTGGGTGGAGGAGGCTGTCCAAATGTAGTGACTGGGGAGCTCTGGAGAGGAATGCCACTGAAACATCTCTCCACTTCTACAATTGCGATTCTTTTAGCTGGAGAAAAGCCTTTTAAATCAATACTAAGAGTCCAGATTACAAAAGATAAGGCCCTGAGTTGAAGGGGGTTGAAGGTAGAAACATTATATGAATCTCTCATGTGCCAGATGATATTAGTTGCCTTTACATTTAATTCTATTTAGTGCTTAACCCTCCCGAGCCAATGAGTTTCATTTACCAAAGTCTGGGCCTTTCCTAAGAATGGAGAATGGACAGGTGCTAAAAAGGCCTGTCTTAAAAATCTTAGTTCTTATTACTGTAGTGATTTTTCCTTATGCTAACTAAGATCTTCCTGACACAAGCAAGTCCTCTTCATCTTGATTCAGTCAGGTTTATGACTCTGCTGTGTTCTTCCCAAAGTTTCAAGTAGTAACTGATATTTAATCTACTAGCAAAACAGTTCTGCTTTCTGGAGATGAAAGCACAAAGGTTTTGGCTGAAGTTGCTTTACTAACTAAGCCATAGTCAAGCTTATATTGCAGCATAAAGCTTATATTTTTAAAGACTCTAGTTAACATAGCAAAGATTGTGTGTGTGTGTGTGTGTGTGTGTAGAAGTACACATGCATATCTGTGATATTCCCATTTGAATAGGACTCTTGGGCAGAATCATTTTCCTGTAGCAATTGTGGTTGAAACAGATCTCTGTGTGAGAAGGCACGTCACAGGCACCTGATCAAAGCCTAATTGTTTGGTCTACTGCTGCGGCTTCTCTATGGGCCCTGTGGCAGTTTGTGGTTTGGCTGAGGATGCCTGACGCCTGTGTTCCTGGAGCCACTCTGCCACTGTCTGCTGACTGCTCAGTGAGTCTGCCAGCAGAGGAGCCTTCCAGAATGACCCAGTCACCCTGCACGCTGCTTCTCTGCTCATCGCTAGTGAGTCTCTGTTCATCCCATATCAACTCATTAAGATCTCTTCAGTCTCAGCCTGATTCTAAACAGCTAAAGGACCACAGTCTGCACTGCAGTTTCTAGAATTTCAGTATCAGGTTTGTAACATGTTAGAAAGGCTAGCCAGCTCATGAAGGGACAGAGAGAAAACTATTCTCAAATTTTTTCTCTAGTATCATCTCTAATTCCCTGGGTCCTTTTTCCAGATCTTCTTGCTCTCACAGCTATCTTCTCCCTCTTCTGCCTCTCTGTTCCCTGGCTCCAGTCCACCCATCTTCAAATATGCCACCTTCCCTATCTTGGGAAACAAAATACACAGTAACACCTGTACATGACAGCTTGCCTCTTCTATTTCCAGTAATTATTGTCCAATTTTCCACCTTCCTATACCACCCGCTTCTCTAAATGATACCTTCATAATAGTGGTTAGTGTCCTCTCTCTTTAACCTCCTATTATATAACAATTCAAAAATCATAAAGTCCTTCTCCCCTTCTAGGCATTGTTCTAAGCAGTTCATACATTTTAATTCACATATATCTTTGTAGTGGGTATTATTAACATCCACCTGAAATGTGGAGACTGAGGCACCGAGATGTTAAGAAAATTGCCCCGGATTACAGACAGGTTAGAGTCAGAGTTTTAATTCAAACACCGGTGGTCTATTTCCTCCAGAAAACACATGCTCACCATCACTTTATATTGCCTTGCTGCCTTTCAACAGCCCTATAACTTGAGTTTTTATCTCCATGCTAGTTGTGGGGCAGTGGGTTATTTAATGTGGTTCTTCTAGCCAAAATCTCTATCTCCCAGCAAACAAGCTTGTCTTGAATAGGTCTAGTAAGAAGGGGAGGGACGATACTAATAAGATTCACCTGTGAGTCATTGCAAATAGGCATCTCTGAAGCGGCATCCTGCTGTGAATAAAATGAGCTCTCTGAGAAGCAGGTGGTATCACATTACAACAAGAACCAGGAGTGGAGTGGGTCTTCTATCAGGGGTCCCCAAATGTGGCCCGCAGAGGACATTTATCCTGCCAGTGGGTGTTATTGCTGCCGCTGCCTATCCTGCTTAGCAGCCCGGGCCCACAGTGAATTTTTTCACAGTTGCTGTTTTTGTTTTTTTTTTAACTGTAGTCCGGCCCTCCAACAGTCTGAAGGACAGTGAACTGACCCCCTGTTTAAAAAGTTTGAGGATCGCTGCTAGATCATAGATTATCCTACAGTGAAACTCCTAGATCCGATGGCAGCAGTACTGTCAAAGAAGCAGCCGCAGAATCAGGAGCCAGAGCATGAACTAGAGTGATTAACTTCTAAACACACAAAGCAAGTTGAGTGCTTTTGTGTAGAAACCTGCCTTGCCCTAGAGTGACTCTCGGTACTTGATGGGGAAGGTGGTCTTGCAGAGGGACGCACAGAAGTGGGCGGGGGCTTACCGGAGTGGGTGACTCCGGGCACTTACTTCAGGGAGCTGGGTTGGTTGACTCTTGGAGCTTGAGCTGAATGCCTTTGGCTTGAGGCTTACAGCGGAGTGGTAGACCCTTTGGGCACTTCCTAGCAGACGTGAAGCATTGCAGCATGTACTGGCTAGCAACTACCTTGAATATTTCTCAAGGTGTTAACATTTGTTAACTTCCTTAGCAAAACTTTTAATCATGAATTTTGTCTGACTTCCCGTGTAGCCATTGCAATGAGTATTAGAAACAAGAGAAACAAATTATAAACCATTAATTAAGAAAGTTGACTAGTTAAATTCGTTTTTTAAAGAGATGTTTGGTATTGATGACAATCTCTGAAAACCCGACGGGGCAATGCTACTCTGTCCAAAAGGTCTCTGAGTTGGAACCAACTGAACAGAACAGAACACAATTATAATGCTTGGGCTAGATGCACCTCTAGTGCATATTAAGACCCAATATTTACAAATGTGTCCATCTCTTTTTATGGGGATATAATCAAATTTCATGGAATTGGAGTCAGCAACACATTTTAAGGAAGGCAAGTTAAATTTTATATTTTCATTAGCTATAAAAAGGGAGTTGAAGGTCAAGTTAATCTTACAGCCATCAAGTTGCTTCTGACTCTCCTAGCAACCCAGTGAGACAGAGTAGAACCTGCCTTCGCAGAACCAGAGGCTGGAGACCAACCACAGGAGCTGGAAGAGCTGGTCTTTCTCTCATGGAGCAACTGCCGCACCTGATAGCGACCCAAGGGAGAATCCACTCCACCACCAAGGTTCTTTCCATAAAAATTGCAATATTGTTCTCCCCTGTCAGATATTGTTCTACACCCTGTTGAATGACCTGTCTGAAACTAGTTAAACTACCATGATGGTTTTTCTTTAGGATCTCAAATCTTCTTGTCCTGCTCCTCCCTCAAAAAAAAAAAAATAACAAAACAAAAAACTCCAACAACGGTAACAAAATAAAACACTGGAAACCCTCAGTTCAAAAGAAAGCAGAAAAAAGAAAACTGCCACAGACTTATGATGACCAAAGGGGAAACAAATTAAATGATGATAACAGTTAAATTTCACATCTATAATAGCCTCAGTCTTGAGAATGATTGTGATTATGGTACAAGGTGTGGTTGTGTTTCTGCCTGCTGGGCATGAAGTTTGAACCTCTCTGATGAAGGGAGAAACTATCCGCATTAGTTCACTTTCCACTACGTTCTGCCAGAGGGGATTCTATGGAGGCTTAATTCCCCTGGGGGCTCTACAAATGGTTTGGGGGCCTTCATCATCAGCCATAGTCTTCTACAAACCAGGTGCTCAGAACATAGGCTCTAATATAGTTGTTGGTCTTTTCAAGAAGGTCTGTCCTTTCCACTTTTATAAACATTAAATATATATTCCAGATAGTAGAACCCTTATGAATTCAGAGCAAAGTGAAATCAAAGTGATTTAGGACAGTTTGAGGTTTCATAGGGAATATATGGAAAGAAGAACCTCGCTGGGAGGAGAAAGGACACTTGAATAGAATAAATACAAAGCCTTCAATTTCTAAAAGTCAAGAATGGAAACAACTACATGTTAAAATGAGAGCTGCAAAGGGTAGCTGCTGGGGAAGTGAAACTACTATACCACTACATGCAAATAAGTCTATCTTTAACATGAGTTTTGGAATCAAGAGTAGGCAAAACTTAATGCAAGAAAAACAGGTCCATTGTTAAGTTCTTGCTTACTCTTAAAATCCAAACTACAGCTGAGCCCTGGTGGCATAGTGGTTGTGCGCGGGACTGCGGCCAATTGGGATGGAGGTTCAATTCCAGCAGCGGCTCCACAGAAGCAAAGCCTGGGCCTCCTACTCCCACCAGAGGGCAATGATGCCAATAAAAATCCAAACTACAATATCAAGATAAAATGAATTTTTTGAAACTAGGAAGATGAAAGTAAATTTCATGGTAGCTCCAAAGAAAATAAACAATTTCATCAAAATAAAAAAGAAATTCTTAATGGCACCATAAACAAAAATCAACATCAATGAGGGTAATGAAAAGAAATTCCATCAACAAAAGTAATTCACTACAGAAGACCATACAGAAAAGATAAGCCATCAACATCATAGACACAGGAAAAGCACATGATGATGCAGTAAATTCAAATCTAGTGATTTTCCATTTAATATAAATTGCACCAATGCATCAGTCAAGAGAGAGAGCAGCATAAAGGATCAAAAGGAATGATACATCAATTTGCTGAAGGCAAGGCATACACACACATAAAAATATAAAAATCAAAGGGTATAAAATATACATCAAGCAAACAGCAGGTAAAAATAGCAAAGGTGGAGAAATTAATTTCTGATAAAACAGAGCATAAGGCAAAAAGCATTGTAAGAGACAAAGAAGGTAAGACTTTAGGGAAAGGATCAGCAAACGTATTATGTGCAGTCCTCTGGCGATGACATGCAGGGAAAATTAGAAAGTTAGCAACAAAACCAAAGTCATAGAGTCATGACATTTATTATGTCAAAAATACATGCACTTATTTATTGTATAAAACAATAGGATGTTGGCAGTGGAGGCAGATAGAAAGTAGCTAAATCCAGTCGTAGGGGAGATTGGCATGGAAGACCATGCATTGTGGTGGTCAACTCTCAGAATCCTAAGACACCCCCTAATGTCGTCTGTCTAATGCAGACCCACCACGATTCTCGACCTTAGGCCTCCAAAAACTTGACATCTAAAACCCACTCGCTGCTCACTGAGTGAAAGATCGAGTGGTCAGCTGTCATAAAGATTTATAGTAGCAGAAACTAACTCTGCATGGTTCTTAGGAGTTGAATCAACTTAATGGCTGGGATTTTGATTTTTTGGTAATTTCAGAAAGAGATAGATCCAGTTTTTGTAGGTTCTGAAGCAAATGAAATTTTCTTTAATAAAATAAACATATAATTTGTATTATAAAACTAGGCAAAGGGTCTAAGATATCATATTTGTAAGCAAGAGGCTTGAGGTTAATTAACTTCACTGTAAATCTGCCTCTATGGCCAGCTCAGGAGGAAGCTTTCTATCACAAAATTATTTGTCAGTTCATATACAGTAGTGTGTATGATCATACAGACCAGCTACCTAAAATTTCCCAGTCTGACATGCTTTCCACTTATAGGATATCATGTGTGACTGGGCTGTAGAATCGTTTTCCCCTGAGGCCTTGGCCAGAAATCTCTGGTGACAGACAATTCTACGTTTAGACAGAAAATTGTTCTCATTTAGCATATAACTGTGCTATCTGGAACTGCTAACTAAGCTGCTCACCACACAGTTCTTTTTAAAGACTATTTGATCACTGCATACATATGCAAAAATAGTCATATATATCCTTTACAAATTATTTCTTATTGTCCTATTATATTTTAATTAAAGGCAAAAATTCATTTCAATGCACACAAAGTTCCTGGTATGTCTCTCTGTGTCCAGTTTTCCTGTTGTTTATTAAATGCTATGTTTCCTCAAACCTCAGGGATTGTACACGTTCTGTTTCCTATATTATACTTACTCCACACTCCTCCCTCTCTTATCCTCCAGTGACTTCTTCCTCTGGAGAGAACTCACTTGTCCCTCTGCTACTGAATTCACAAGAAGAGATAGCACTACTGTATGTGCCCATGTAATTTCAGGCCTCAACTTCCCCTGGGAGCAGGACATGATGAAAAGAGGAATGTCATAACAGAGGTCATTTTTGCAATATAGGGGTGGCCACAGGGTTGACCTTTGGGAAATACAGTTCAAGTTCAAGAAACTATGCTAAGGAACTTTTGTGTTTTAGAAGAGTCTAGATGGGGACTTAGGTGAGGAAGAGTGAGGCAAAAGTACTGAACTTCTTTGCAGAACACCATAAAGAAAACCCCACCTGCCCCCAGCATCATGCAAAATGAGAGGGAAGGAGGAGTCAGGGTTCAGAGCACCTCTGAAATGTAGGGTCTAAGGACTTAAGGAGAAAATGTCTCAAATATGAACACAATTATTCTAGCTATACGGCAGCATGGCTAAGAATGGCAGCATCGATTGTGGTCACCTGTGAAACAGACCTGTCATTGGGTGACTATTGGTGTAGTTGTTTGTAGTTTTAAATGTCCCCCTGTTTTTCCACTTCCTCATTTCCCATGCACTCTAGTCTCAGGAGAAATTCTCTATAAAGACTGCTATGCAGAGGAACGTTGCAGGAAATGAGCTTGGAGGATGAAGGGAGGGCTCATGGAGAGACTGGAGAGGGTGCGCCGTGGACTAATGGAGAACCCAGGTAGAAGGCAGGCCAGAAAGCAGCAGAAGGGACCCATGAGAGGGAAGCAGCCACTCTGCTGAGAGGTCTGCCCTGTGAGAGCAGAATGGGTGGGACTCCCTGGAGTCAACAGAGGATTTAGAAAGGACTTCAGCCCTTAAAGTCAATAAACATATGTTTGAATCATTTTATTTTATTATTTTATTTACTTATTTGAATCCTTTTATTTGATACTTAGGAAAAGAACTGTCTGTGGCCAGAACTGAAATATTTGTGTTCAGTCAGAGTCACTTACTGAATATCAGAACTATCTGAATAGGAGGGGGCTTCAAACAATCCGTTACCTTGGAGTCCCATGCCCCACAATGTTTGAAGGCCCCTCATAAGCTCCATGGAGACAGAGTTCATCTCTGCTTCCTTTTACTCCATGACGGCATACTGCAGTGCAAGATACAAAGCAGAAACTCAATACGTGTTTATTGCAAGGATGAAGGTCCTCAACATAACTGGAACCATTGGAAACCAGAGAGCGTGTGGCATACAGTCTGCCACTCTGAAGGGCCCTGCCATCTGCGGGATGCAGCACGATTTTTGTTCTATGAGCTGATTTATGATGTACTTTCTATGTGGGATCATTTTTCTTTAAGCAGGGTGAGAACTGTGCACAGCTGCTCAAATTCACACCCTATCTTTATGTGCACTCCAAGTCTCTGAAGGAAAATGATCCCCAAGAAGGAACAATTAATTACTATCAAAGTGTACAGAATTATTATCAATATCATCAATCATACTACCAGTAATACTCCAGAGTTTTAACCTTTCCTGTAAGTGAGAGTCACCTGCATGGCAGTGGGTGCAGTTTGGTTGTGTTTGCAATAGCCTGACCACTTGCAGAGGCTCCTCATTTGCTTGTTTTTCTTCACCACTAGGTGAAGAACCCACCACTAGGTGGGGGTTCCTGGGCTTTCAGAAGAATGCAGTACTATTGTTGAAAATAGACTTTCACTTGAGGTGAGTTCCTGAAAGATCCTTGGCCCAAGAACTTATCACCATGGAGAACCAGAGCTTCCAGGGCTTGTGTACTTTATCGGTGAGATAAGTACTGGAAATGGTTGTGGCTAGATATAAATAGTCTGTTGTTAGTAATTGATGTAATAATAGCATTAGGATTTCATTAACAAAGTTACTTAAATTATTCAAAAATACTCTGTCATGAAATGATTTAGGGGAATTTAAGAATTAACATCTTAGTTATTAAAGAGAAAAAGGTAGAAATGTACTTTTTCAAAGACAGATAAGAAAAATAGGAAAGGTGTTTTGATGGTACAATAATTGTCCCTAAATTATTAAATACCTCATAATGCGTCTTATTGGATTGGTAACAGTTGGATCTTACAATTGTCACTCCTCAACTCATTCCCATCCTCTCCCCTCTGGTTCTCTCTACCCATTACCACACTCTCAGGGAAGTAGAAGAGCAAACATCAACTCCAGTAAGATGAAGAAAAGACCGAGACTTTTGCAGACCAAAGTCTATCTAATGCTATCAGGTGGGACGATCAAGGAAAATGAACATTAAAAAGATGTCCTTACTTCTCCATCAAAATTGTTTCAGCATGAAACCTTGAGAAGTCACAAACTAATCAAAACCTCACATAAAAAATAGGGCAGAAAATAGGCCACAAGCCCTTGAGGACACAGCCTTCTTATACTAGGTTCACACACTCATGTGCGGGCACCTCCAAGAAGGGGAGTGGTGGAGAATGGACTGATGATGAGTCCCCTGATCTAACTCAGCCTCCACATGGTGAGAAATGCCCCTAAAGTCCTCTTGAAATGGATGGAAGAAGGGGATTGTCGCTGTATCCTCACAACTGGTCTGGTTGCGGTCCCTCATTGCTGCCATGGCGGCAATCCATTTTCGTGAAGGTCTTCCACTTCTTCAGCACTGCTGTATTTTACCAAGTATGATGTCCTTCTTCAGGGACCGGTCTTCTGACAGGGTCAAAAATGTGAAGCAAATTCTCACCATCTTTGCCTCCAAGGAATATTCTGGCAGTAGTTCTTTCAAGACCGTTTTGTTTCTTTTTGGGAAAAAAAAATAGATATATGCAACGTAACTTAACTATAATAGTAGTCTGTTGTTGGTAGTCAATTTAATAATGGCATTAGGATTTCATTAACAATATCATTTAAATTATTCAAAATTACTTGGCCACGAAAAGAATCAGGGTAATTTAAGAATGAACTTCTTAGCTATCAAAGAGAAAAAAATTTAGAAATGCACTTTTTCAAAATCAGGTAAGAAAAATAGACAAGGTGTTCTATATATAATATATTATATATATGTGATCACTGCCATAGAATCAATGTTGAACCATGGAACCCAGGTGGGTTTCCAAGACTGGAATTCTTTTTTTTTTGGGGGGGGGGGGCATCACTGCCCTCTGGAGGTGGGAGTAGGAGGCCCAGCCTTGCTCCTGGAGAGCTGTGACTAGGTTTGAACCTCTAACCCAGTGCGCCGCAGCCCCGCGCACAACCACTGCACCACCGGGACTCAGCCCGACTGAAATTATTTATAGGAGTAGAAAGTCCAGTCTTTCTCCTGTGGAGCTGCTGGTGATTCCAAACTGCCGACCCTGTGGATTGCCGCCCAATGCATAATAACCATTACACCAGCAGGGGTGTCCACGGTATTATCCATGTTCTTTGCCATAACCATAATTCAAATGCAGGGAGAAGTGGAGTTGATATATCTGGAGAAGGGTGACCACAAGCAGAGGCAGAAGTTCCTCTGAAGCAGTCAGCCCAAGACAATGTATGAAGGAAGGGAAGGGGCTCAGCTTAGGAAGTCTACAAGGCAGGAGACCATAAGTGGGTCTGGGGGTTTAAAAAAGTGTAGAGGAAACAGTTTCCAGGTTTCACTAGCTGGAAGGAGAGTCAATGACTTTTGAGCAACACAAAAAGAGAAGAGTGAGTTATGAGGAATCAAAAAAAAATTAAAGGGCAAGACCAGGATCTATAGGTGGTGAAGGTACTTCCTGTCATCACCCCCCATCATCATGGAATTATATAAACATTCTCCTTCATGTAGCTGCCATTTTAGCTAGGAAAAGCTGTAGTGAAAAAAACAAGAAAGAAAAATTACCTGACTCCCACAGTGGATGAGGTTATCTCAAATGAAGAGAAACAACAAATAAAAATTTTAAATCAGATAAACATAATATTTTTAACCGCAAATTTAAGAATCATTCTACCCTCCCCCTTTCAATTCATGTCCCACCAGCAGATGAAGTTTCTGTAAGAAAATTCTGTTCTGCATAGAAGATCCATGCAGGGGGAGCCACACATTTTTTACCCCACCCATTGGCAACCATAGAGCCCCAAAGCAAGCAAGTGTTCAGTGGTGCTAAACAAATATGACACCGTTTATGAATGGAGTAAATATCAACTTTTTGATTTCCACTTTGACACATCATAAAAGTGACTGGGAAGGGAATTTGAAAGATTAATAAAGAACACCATCCCCAATTCTTTTAAAAATTTATTAAACTAGAGCTAAAGATAAATAAAATCTAAGTTTAAATTGTGTTCTACAACTCATAATCAGAGACAGTTAATTAAAGTTCTCATTGGATCTTAAAAGGAAAATCATAGGAACTCTAGTTCAGATAAGAGAAAATGATTCCATAGAGTCTTACAGTACATGTGAATTACCAAATGAATAGCTGAGAGCAATTAGAGGCTCTTGCATGGTAACTGCATTGTGTAGTCGATTCTATGATAAATACAACCTTCTCCAGATTAGAGCTTGTTTGCTTGTTCTGTATGCATCCCATCCTACTCTCCGAAGCTGCAGATTGTCATTGTCTAGGCAAAACACTAACGGAGCTATAAATTGACCTGATTCCCTGTGGTCCCTTGCTATGCATAGCAAAAACCCACAGCTGTCCAAGACAAACAAATTAAATCAGAGACAGTGCAGCACTCTCAGGAGGACAGTGATTGGATATTAATGGAATCTTTCAAAGTCTCTCACATAACTGGCAAATGAATTCAGTTAAGTATTTCAAATCAAACCTCATCTGTTATTGGCCAGTTGATGCCAACTGATAGCCACCCTCTACGACAGGTGAAAGCTACCCCAATCACATTTCCAAGTCTGTAAATGTTTACAAAAACAGACGATAATGTCTTTTTTAACATTTTAACTGAGGAGTCATAGTGAGTTCGAACCACCTCCTGCTCCGTGAGCTTCTGAGTGCCTGAAGCACCATGTCACCAGGTCTCCCTCAGCTGAGCATCAGAACACCAAATCCACTTCCATCAAGTTGATGCTGACTCATGACAGCCTACAGGATGGCCTACATCTGCTCTCCAGGGCTTCTGGGACTTTATGGACACAGGCAGTCTCATGCTCCAATAAAGCCCCTGGTGAGTTCCAACTACGCACCTTGACTTAGAGACCTGGCATATGACCTACTATGCCACCAAGACGCCTTTATAGCTGAACAGTAAAGGTCAGTTCAATTTAGCACTTTGTCACATTTCTTTTATGGGTTAGAAATGACTATGCATTAAAAGAAATATCTTCATTCACCACTAATAAATACATTACAAAGTGAATGTAATTGAATAGTATGAATAGTATTCACAATGTAATATAACTCATTTCTTTGTGGGGGGACATCACTACCCTCTGGTGGGAGTGGGAGGCCCAGCCTTGTTCCTGGAGAGCTGCTGCTGGATTTGAACTGCCATCCCTGGCTGCAGTTCTGCACTCAACCACTATGCCACAGGGGCTCAGCCCCCTACTCATTTCTTCTTACAAAGAAAAATGGCTTTAGTCACATTTTGACTATTGAAAATAGCTAGATCTTATATCTTACAGTAGCTGTAAAACTAGTTGTTTATAGTTGTTTTTTGTTAGGTGCTGTGGAGTCATTCTGACTCATGACAACCCTATGTACCATAGAAGGAAACACTACCCAGTCTTGCATCATCACAATTTTTGTGCTTATGAGTCCATTGTTGCAGCCACTGTATCAACCCATCTCATCGAAGGTTTTCTCCTTTTCCATTTCTCTTCGCTTTACCAAGCATGACATCCTTTTCCAGGGACTGGTCTCTCTTGATAATATGTCCAAAGAAAATCAGATGAAGTCTTGCCATTCTTGCTTCTAATGAGCATACTGGCTGTACATGTTGAAGACAGATTTTGTTGTTGTTCTTTGACAGTCCATGGTACTTTCACTCTTCTTTGTCAGCACAGTACTGTAAATGAATTGATTTTTCAGGCTTCCTTACCCAACGTCCAAGTATTACAGCTGGACACTGAAATTACCAATTGACTTGAGGTAATTGAAAATACCATGACTTAGGATCAGGTGCACCTCTGTCCTCAAAGTAACATTTTTGCTTTTCCACACTTTAAAGGGGGCTTCTGTAGCATATTTACCCAAAGAAATGTGCCCTTCAATTTTTCTGATGACTGTTTCTCTGAACATTGATCATTAATACAAGCAAGACAAGATCCTCAGCACAACAGGTTCTTCTCTATTTATCATAATATTACCTGTTGATCAGTTGTGAATATTTTGGTTTTCTTGACATTAAATTATAATACCTTCTGAAGGTTGCAATCCTCAACCTTATCAGCAAGTGCTTCAAATTCTCCTCGCTTTCAGCAAGCAAAGCCATGTCGTCTGCATATCAAAGGTTGTTAATAAGTATTCCTTCAAACCAGATATTACATTCTTCTTCATATATTACAACTTCTTAGATTATTTGATGATTAAAAAGTTTGCATTAAATACTGTCTCGGGCTGAGCCCCGGTGGCATAGTGGTTGTGCGCGGGACTGCGGCCCACTGGGATGGAGGTTCAAGTCCAGCAGTGGGGCTGGGCCTCCTACTCCCACCATCGGAGAGCAGTGATGCCCCAAAATTAAAAAGAATTAAAAAAAATTACTGTCTCAAAAAGAACTAGTTGACATTCAACCATTTAAAAATACAGCATTTCCTCAAGAACCAATGTTACTAAAGGAAGCAGTACAAACTATATTTAAGGCATTGGTCAAAAATAAGGCTCCAGGAGTGCTGAAATCCCAATCTAAATGTTCAATATATGACTGAAGTACTGAAAACACTCATTCATCTATGTTAAGAGTATGGAACAGAGTTAGCAGGCTACCTAACTGGAAGAGATCCATATTTGTGCCCATTCTACATAAAGGTGGCCCAACAGAAAGTGAAATTTACAGAATGACATCAGTATTATTAAATGCAAGTAAATTTTTGCTAGAGATCATCTAACAAAGGTTGCAATAGTACACTGACAGAGAGATGTCAGAAATTCAGGCTGCTTTCAGAACAGAATTTTGAACAAGGATGTCATTATTGATGTCAGATGGATCTTGGTTAAAAGCAGAGAATAACAGAGCAATGCTTACATGTGTTTCATTAACAATGCAAAGTCATTCTACTGTGTGGACTATAAAAGAAAAACAATAACTGTGGATAGTCATGAGAAGAAAAGGAATCCCAGAAAAGGCCACTGTGCTCATGAATCACAGAGAAGTTGTGTGAATAGAGCAGGAAATGTTGGGTGATTGAAAATTTAGAAGGGCACCCTCTCACCATGCTTATGTATTCTACATGCTGAGCAAATAATCAGAAAACTATAATTAGAAGATAGCATGGTATTTATTATTCACCTTTTCTTCTTATTAGAGAAAAATCACTAATACTCAGGTGTAACCTTATTTAGTCTCCGATATAAAATAACTTATGCACAGAAATGCATTTTTTTAAAGTCTGGCAATTTGGATACTGTGTTAATAGACAAGTAACACTTTAATGGATTAAAATGTACCATATTGCATATGTTTTAATAAAAGGATCATTTTTAGATCACCATAGGGATTGCCTGTTTCCCTTCAGTATCAGCTCCACTGTTTGTAACAGGATCTTGCATCCCAAGCTGTCTCCCAGTTTCATAGAACAAGTTCCAACCAGGGATACAAAGCAGAAGTCTTCATAGAAGAAAATGGCACCACTTTTTTTCTTCTTTTATCCTCTTTCATCCCATAAGGCAAACGAATGACTGAAGTTCAAGTAACCATTTTGCACCATGAAGTAGACCATTCACTAAGAATGACAGCAAGAAATCACTTTATTCCCAGATGATCAGAAAGCAACAGAGAGTCCTCAAATATTATTGCTGTTGGTAGATGCTATAAAATTAGTCTCAATGCACAGAGGCTCTGTATACAAAGGACCAAAATACTCCCTTGTCCAGCACCACCCTCACAGTTGTTGCTGCATTTGAGCCGACTATCTGTTGTAGCCACTGTGTCAGTGCTTTTCGTTGAAGTACTTTTTCTTTTTCAAGGACTTCACTCTGTATGGCAGCCTAATTCAGGAATGAGATCTCTTCATAACATGTCAAAAGTATGTAAAATGAATTAGTTCTTCCTCTAAGAAGACTTCTGGCTATGTTTTTTCCAAGACATATGTTTATTCCCTTGATCGTCTATAATATATTCAGTATTCTTCACCAAAACCATAATTCAAGTGCATCCGTTCTTCTTCAAGTCCTTTCTCTTCATTGTTCAGCTTTCACACATACTTGAAGTCATTTGGCAGGGTTAAGAGGGCAGACTCAAGGGCAACTAACAACAGGACGGTCCTTAGGTGGGTCAAATGGTT
Source organism: Nesogale talazaci (assembly GCA_004026705.1). Lineage (NCBI taxonomy): Eukaryota > Metazoa > Chordata > Mammalia > Afrosoricida > Tenrecidae > Nesogale > Nesogale talazaci. The sequence continues at coordinate 57,394 of PVJH01006419.1, forward strand.
TTTACTAATCAAACCTTAGTGGCTTAAACCCTACAAAGAAAAGGCCAGGTGATCTGCTTCCTTTAAGCCTACAGTCAAGAAAAACCTATGGAAGGGTTCTTTTCTATAACACACAGGGTCACCATGAGTGGGAAACAACTTGGCAGAGGCCCTAGCAGCAATAACAACACCTCTTTATGGGAGCAGACAGCTTCATCTTTCTCTTATGGTTTAGCTGGCAGATTTGAATCATGGGTTAGCAGCCAAAAGCCTCATCCACTGTACCCCCATAATGACTTCATGAGACACCAGTAACTTTAATTCTCTCAACTTACAGTCTCATTTTCCTTTTCTTGTTATGTATTCACCCCAAACCAAAATGTCTCACAGATACATTTGATATCCCTCATAAAGGAAAGGTCCTAGAGAGACCATAATCTGTGAGTCTTTGGCTGGCTTTGGAGAGGAAAATTAGTTGCTATGAAATTAATTCTGGCTTGTAGTGACCATTTATGATTCAGAGTAGAACTGCACAGAATAGAGCTTTCAATGGCTGTGATCTTACAGAGGAATCCCCCGGGTGGAATAAAAAGTTGATTAGCGGACAGTGATAAGAGTGTGGAGGATCTAATTTGCTCAGAGGTTCCCCAGAGGCTTGAGATCAACTCATATAAGGTTGCAGCCATCGCAGTAACTGCTACTTTATGGTCGTGTGTACTGCAAAGAACCAACAGCTATACATTGGTTCTCAGGTAAGACAAATAGGTCATTCCATTTATAGTTTTCATTATTGTTGTATTCATTAATAGTATCCTTATAAACCTGATCTTTAGCTGTCATTGTGGGATAGAAACATTACCTCTGAGGACAATGGCATCAGCAAATCACATGTGTAATACAGGATGCAGGACATGTCACTAATGGTGAAATGCACAACACACGGGGGCATCATAAATGTACTTCATCATAGCTCAAATATTTCATCAATCAGGGACTGTGTGAAGAGTTGAACTAGACTAAAACACATGAATTCCCTATGAGTTGGAATCGACTTACAGCAATGGGTTTTGTTTTCAGAAGCAGATCACCAAGGCTTCATTTGGAAACACTTCAGACCACCAAATTTTTAGTTAATGGCCAATGCCTCACCTTTTATACCACCTAAAGACCCCTTGACATACCTTATGACTTTGCTTCAGCACACATTAACAAACAGGAAGTACATTTTAGCAGTGTTAGAAGGGAGGGGAATGGTCTCTGAAGGGCTCTCCTTGTTGGAGGTTTACAAAAATGACTTAGGGAGGTGGTGCAAGGGTACTTTAGGGAGTGTTCAGTCTTTCTGATACATTGGACATGTGGCTTCTTCTGCCCTGGTGGTTTTTATCCCTGTTGGGGCTTAGCATAGCCCTAGAGAGAGAAAGCAGGCAGGAGGCATACTAGCCGAGTAAGTGAGAGCAGCAATGAGTGACTGATAACTAGAGGGGAAACCACAGTCTAGTGATAAGAGCAATTGACAGGAAGCAGGAAAATGTTTCTAAGTGTTACTTGCTCAAAGTCTTGGACCAGAGCTGATACTTTACAGTTTAAAAAAAGCGATGGTCAGAAAGGCTTCCTCTAGAAAGTCTTCAATTCCTGGAAAGGAAGAGCTTGTCGTGGTTTGTTTTGGTTTTCATGCTTTATCATCTCTGACTCCACAGCTAAGTTGGTGAGTGGTGGACAACATAGGGTGTCCGTGGTGAAGGTCAGCCTGTTTAGACTGAGACCAAAAGGACAAAGGCTGCCGTGGAGTCCACACCCACATGGTTACTGCCTGGACAACTACCTTTCAATCTGCCCACTATCTGGACATTATTAGAATATTAGCAATCATAAATATGATGATGATTATGATTTAGCAATTTCTGAAGGTGCACAGGATGTATGGTAAAATGGAGACCCCGTAATGGGAAGGGTTGGCAGAGTCCAATGACTCTTAGGTAAGTTGTTGGCTGCTGGAGTCAGCCCAGACTCACGGCAGACTTGTGCACAGCAAATGCAAACGTCTGGATGACCTGATGTCCTCCTCGAGAAGAACATCATACTTGGACAGCAAGTGTGGTGATGAAAGAGAGGAAGAGCCTTGACCAGATTAAGTGACACTGAATCAGTGGGTTCAAAAATAAAAGCTGGCGTGAGGGTGGCACGGGACCAGGCAGTGTTGAGGACGGTTGTGCAGAGGGTCACTGTGAGTTGGAATTGACTCAAAGGCCCCTAACCACAGCAAGTTCTCTTCCCCATTGTCCACGTTTGGGGCCAACATTTACCACTCCGGCTCTCTGGGGACACGTTTATACCATTGTTGACCCTCTCCTTTCTTAAATATCCTGTCTTCCTCCAAACGTAAAGGGGAACACATTCTGCACTGAGTCCTAAGGTTTCATGGACTACTTTTTCAAAAGTCTTTTGTGAGACATTGTATTCCTAGGTTATTTTAATTAGAAAGGTCCACTGATACTTGTCCATCATGGGTGGACTTAATGGTATTTGAAATATCACTGATATGTCACCCAGTATGATAGTAACTTGCCCCCTACCATAGTACACCAAACTGACAGAGGGATTGTGGAAAATCTGGACATAAATAAGTAGTCTTTGAACTGGTGGAGTGAGTTTATACACTGTATTTCATCTTAGTCTTACTTTTTTTCATGAATAAAATGAAAATAATAGCAAAATATTCTTATCTATCTAGAATGTTAGTCAATGAAATTACAAATGGTACCTTTGAAGGCGCAATGTATTCCATGTTTTAGCTATTAGTAGTAATATTATATTGTCACCACAATAGATCTAGTTAAAATTAAAGTTATCTTAAATGTATTTTTGTAAGGCCAAGTAGCTTTATTTACTGTTAATACTAGCTATGAATGATGGAGTTCTTACTATGATTTTTGCATATATTCTTTAATATTGCTACTTCATGAGTTAGACAAACACACACAAACACACACCATATTCCCTACCATCAAGCCAATACCAACTCACAGCAAGCCTATAGGACAGAGTAGAATTATCCCTGTGGGTTTTCAAATGTAACACTTTACAAAAATAGAAGGGGAAGCCCTGTCTTTTCCTCACTGATTGACTGATGGTTTTGTACTGCAGATCTTGTGATCAGAGTCCAGCTCATAACCACTAGTCATCGGGGCTCCAACCTTGTCTTTCTCCCCCAAAGAAGCCGGTGGTCTCAATGGCATACCTTGTAGTTAGTGGGCTAACTAACAACTACAACTGCCATGGCTCCTTTGTTGAGTAAATAGGTCATATCTTTCCATTAGTGGTACTATTACATTAGCATAGCATAAGTAAAAAGATCAGTGGTCCAAATCCTACAGCCATTGTGTGGGAGAAAGATGAGGCACTCTGCTTCTACAAAGATCTACTGCCTTGCTGACTCTACATAGAATGGCTATAAGGCAGAATCAGCAGCTTTGGTCTGGGGTTTGTTTCCCTTAAGGAATTCTGTTGACACAGTGGTTAAGTATTAGGCTTCTGAGTGAAAGAACAATGGTTCAAACCAGCAATAGGTCTTTGGGAGAAAAAACCTGGCAACAAGCTTCTAAAAAGATAATTACCTAGGAAAACTTATGATAAAATTTTGGTGTGCTACATGGGATTATTTTGAGTCAGAAGCAACTTGAGCCCCCTTAATGACAGCAACATGTTTCCTTTAGACTTTATTTAACTGGATAAAATGCTTCATTTTGTACCTGTCCTTACCATGAGAGAAAGCATTCTTCATTGTTCAATATTTTGCCCATGGGCTTTTAACAGCTCAAGACTTGAAATTTTGCAGCTCAAGGCTTGACATTCTGATTTAGTTCTTGCAGCTGTATAATGTCAAGCATTATTCTCCCTTTTGGTAGTCTACTCCAAGACCAATAAAGATAAGTGAACAAAAACATGTCCATCAAGTTGATTCTCACCCAGAGCAACCCTCTAAGATAGAGTACAACTCTCTCATGGTGTTTCCAAGGCTTTAAAATTTATGGGAGTGTGCTTTGCATAAAATGGATGTGTATGTATGGATTGGGATAAGAGACGTATGAGTCCCCAATAAAGTGATACAAAAAAGAAATAAAAGAAATAAACAAGAAAAAATTAATGGGAGCAAATTGTCATATCTTTGTTGCATCATGAGTCATTGATTCTAACCACCAACTTTCTAATTAGCAAACCAGGACTTAGCTACTGTGACACCAGAGGTCATCGGGCATAAACTATACTGGTCTATACTAGATAGTTGTGAGGAAACACATACTTATCAATCCTCGAAGATCTTGTTTGTTGCTTGTCAGATGAGATATGCTATTTTGAGAGGAGTCTATCAACCCATAGACCTCATGATCTATTTATCTGTGACTCAAGCTGCTGCAGGGACTTCTATGGCAGTTGAACAATTTTCTTATTTTGGGCAAAGACATACACAATCCAGAAAGAAAACAACTAAATTTCATCATTTTTTCTAATACTGTTATTCCATTTTCTACCTCATATGGAGTTGACTCACATAGTTTCTTCTCTGTTCTCTTGGAGGTCAAGATAATACTTTTTACTTGTGAAGATAGTCATCTTGTCTTCTAAGCTTGATTTTAATATCAATAACAATAATTGATAATGGCATAATAATAACAACCTGCTATGTATCAGGCAATAGCTTGACATGAGTTTGCATACATTATTTCATCGACTACAATAAATTTGTAAATTTGGGGTACTATTATTATCTTCATGAATAGCTAAATAAACTGAACTTTAGAAATTTTAACTTGGTTAAGGTCAGTTGATTAATAAGTTAACAAGTTTGCTATTTGTCCAAATGTTATATGATCTTAGGTCTTCTGTTCTCAAACACAATTATATATGATTGCCCACGAGGTCAATTTTGAATCATAGTGACCCCATGGACAGAGTAGAACTACCCCTCTGATTTTCTGTTGTATATCTTTATGGAAGCAGAAATCCTCATCTTTCTCCCACAAATCTGCTGGTGGGTTCGAACTACTGACCCAAAGGCCTTGGATCTCCCAAATAAAATGGAAGAAAGAATTAAAAGGTTGAGATATCTTTCTTATCTTACCAATCTGGCTTATCGATCCTCAAGCAACTCGTACTGCTAGAACTGCTGCTATTATCCCGACTAAAACTGCAATTAAAATGATCCTCCTTTCCACATAGTCATTGTACTTACTGCTCTTCTAGAATATCTGCATATGCTACCTTGCTTGATTCTCAGTAATCCTCTCAGATAAATGCAAAACCCCACTTCTTTATATGTGGATAAAAATACTAGTTTGATGGATTTATTTTACATTTCACAGCTGTTCCCTCAAGTTGTAATATTGTGTCTTACTCCAAAATCCACATTCTCACACCTCCAAGGAGAGGTGGGTGATCTGACCATGATAGTTCTTCTCAGAAAAAAATATCCTACTAATCTAGTTAGCTTCTGAGCTACCTCTAGCCTCTCTCCAAGAATATTTCTCGCTCCTTTCTAAAGATTGTTTGGTAAATAAGAAAGATTTCTTAAGGTTAAGTGGGACCATTATTCATTTAATAAAATAAGTTACACTTATCATTAAGAAGCTTCACACAGTATAATCATTTCTTGTTTAACCTTTTTTTCTGAATTCATTTTCTTATTAACATCTTCTCTTGTGAAATTTATTACTTTAGTTTTGTAAGTTATTTTATTGTTATTAATAAGCCATTATGAAAACCTTCAGGGTCCATTTTTAATGCAAATTATTTAAATTTTGGCAGGCAGTGAAAAATTTATCCTTCACGTATTTGTCCTATCCAGAGACTTATTTAATTTGGATTTACTCAGAATTAATAATAAAATTTTAAAAAGGTTTACATGTAATTCAATTGAACTCATTTTGAGTAAGTGCTGAGTAAGCCCTGAGCTGCCTGTAAGTTATGTTGAAGATGATTGCATTTAAGTATATTCAGAGGGTCAAATGATAGTGTGTTAAAACTTGCCCAAGATCAACAAATATATTAAATTTAATAACTTCAAATTACATATGGATGGATTGTCTTTTGAACTCCTGTAGAGAGAACTAAAGAGTTCACACTTTGGAGATGCTGTGATTTTCTTCCAGTAGGCTCTTCAGTCTGACCTCATCATTGGAACCATGGAGCAGCCTAGTCAAAGAGAAGGCTGTCACATGGACAAAGGTCAAATATAGGGAACAGATGCTGTCTGCTATAAACAAAGAAGGGAAGATTCTCAAGGAGTCTTTTGTTGACATTTTAATTTTCAATTAAAGTAATTTTCAATTTCTTTACATTGAAATCACAATGTGGGAATACCAGTTTCACGTTGTGGAGTCATTTTGAGGGAAGACACTCAAGCCAAATCTACAAGGAGCCAATGAAGACAATGAGCAGAACCATCCCACTGCCGAAAGAGGGTCTGCTCGCCCTCTGCTCCCCTGACTTTGATGCAATTGAAAGCAAAGGCATGTTCTATTTTCAGCATCGGGGTGAGCCACTTCCAAATGACGGCACAAGTAGGGGAAAGGCGGTAAAAGGAAAAAGCAAAAACACAAACCAACAACATTAACAGCAATAATGACCAAAAATCCCATAGAGAGCTAATCTTCAGTAACTCAGAGCCTGAAAAGTGCTTAGCACAGGCCTAGGTAGGAAGAGAAGGTATAAATGTTTCTCGCTTCTGCAAAACCAGTCATGCTTTTAACCTGTAGGAGTCTGATTGTGCGCTTACTCACTTTGGACATAAAAGCTTTATTGATCGGACTCTTGTTTGCAGGACCTAATCTGTACAATGGAAAGGTTGACTCCACAAATTGTTTCTAGTTATTTGAAAAGGTGCAGACATTGCTTACAGAATCAAAGTCTTTCTTTCATGGATTCTGACTTATAGATGACTTCTCAACTATAAAATTTAAAAGTCAGAAAGTAATTACAGTAGTATTTTGCTGCTCACGAAATGCATGATTCCATTCTAGCACAAACTCGGGTGTGAGCCCCAGGATCACTGTTCACTAATTCTGTGGACTCAAGCAGTTTACTCTTCATGAGCCTCCATCTCCTCATTTGGAAAATGGTGATTTTGGTGTGGAAATTTGGTAATATATGAAAAACATAAGTGCTCATAAAATTATATCTGCCAAATATGGGTACTGTTCGTGTTTGTGGAAAATCGTTCTCTTTCCATTTCAAAGAGTTTTATCTTTTACAATATTTTCGACTAAATTGTCCTTTGTAAAACAAATATTTTAAAACCAAAGGTCAAGTGCTCAAAACCACCAGCAACTCTGAAGGTAAAAATGTGTCTGTCAGGTTCCCCAGTGACTGCTGTCTTGGAAATCCCATGCGACCTTTCTACTTGTCCTGCGGAGTTGCTAAGAATAGGAATTGACTCTATGTCAACAAGCATATCTTCAAAGTGAGCACATAAATCAAGAAAAGGAAATTAGGCCACGTAGAAGACGAAGAATATTTCTCTGTTGTTGCGATTTTATTTGTTGAATCTAATCAGTATTGTTGGAAAAGCTGACTCCACATTGTCACCCACAATTGTCTCTGCCTATTTGAAAGTGTGGAGTGGATTCTACTGAGTGGATTCTGACTCACAGTGGCCCAATAGGAAGGATAGAACTGCTCCTGTGGGTTTCAGTGATTATAACTCTTCATGTGCGCGGAAAGCCTCGTGTTTCTCTGTTAGAGCAGCTGGTGGCCTCAAACTTCTGACCTTGTGATTAGCAGCCCAACATGTAGCCCACCATGTCACAAGATACAACGAAATCTTAGAGATGAGTAGGAAAGAGAAAATCCAAGACATATTAGTCTACAAATGGGGGAAAGATTGTCTGAACAATTGGGCAGGTGGAAAGCTATTGGAGAGTGTTGGAAATGGAAATTTGTCAAAAACAAGGTAAACAAATCTAAAACCTAATAGTTTCTTACTAAATAAATGTGTCTACTTAATGCTTCTGAAACAGAAATAGAATGAACAAATGACTTAAATAAATAAAACTTTTATTTTATCACAGTCTAGGAGGCTACCGCACAAACTAAACTTATTGCTCTTGAGTCAACTCCACCTCATAACGGCCCTACGTAAGATTTTCAAGACTGTCAATCTTCACCAGAGGAGATAGCCTTATCTTTCTCCCATGATGAAGTTGAACTGTGGACCTTAGCAGTACAACACTTAGCAGACACACCTGCAGGGCTGCTTTTTATCACTCACTCATTACCATTGTTTCAATTCTGATTCATAGAGGCAATAAAGAACTGCCCTTATGGGTTGTGAAAACCATAAATCTTTATCACAGGAGAAAGTCTCTTGGAGTTGGTAGTAGATTTGAACTGCTTACCACGTAGTTAGCAGTCACAGGCATTTGAGCAGCAGCACGTTCATCAATGCCTGACGAGTCTTTGTCTCCTCAGCTTCTGTTTCCTGGATTCTCAGAGATTTCCTGGTTCATGGAATGTGATGTCCTCTGTTAATATTAACCTAATCTAATGATTTCATGTCTTATAAGAGATTAACACAAGTCATATTTCACACCAATTCTGTCCCATTATCAAACAAAGACAACTCATCCCAATATTGATTTTGGATTGAAAAAATTCATTTCAAGCTCTCTCTCTCTCTCTCTCTCTCTCTCTCTCTTTCACTTCTCCCTCCTCTCTCCCCTCTCCTCCCCACCCCATGCCAAGGTTGCCCAAGGGTGCGTCAGGAGTCAGGGTGGGGTACAATCTTATATTTAGTTTAGTGTGAAGCCTGAGATAAAATTCAATCCATCTGCATGCCCACTTCAGCTTCTGTGGAGACAAGACCCGTACTCTCTCCCTGGGTGAGTTAATTCCCTCAAAAACACTTTGTTCTATAAATCTGGTATTCCATGATGCTCAATGGTCCAATACAATCACTGAAGTCAAATAGATGCATAAGCAAATGTGGTGACAAAAATTGATGGCATCCAGATATCAAAGGATATACAGCCTGGGGTCTCAAAGCCTGAAGACAAACAAATAGCCAACTAGCTGAGAAGTATCCAAGCCCACACAGAAGAAGCACACCAGCCAGTGTGGCCACGAGGTGTCAAAAGGACCAGGTCTTAAGCATCAAACAGGAAAAAAAACATATCACTGTGTACATACCTTCCTGAGATGACCATTGAGGACAGGTGGGGACATAAGCAAGAATGGTGAAGCTAGCTGATGGTCCCTGGCTATCAAAAGATATAATGCCTGAGGTCTTAAAGGCTTGAGGATGACCAAACAGAGCAACAAAATCTACCATAAAAGAAGCATGCCAGTCTGTGCGACCTTGATGAGTGGAAAGAACCAGGTATCAGGCATCAAAGAACAAAAATCATATCACGATGTGTCCATCCTGCCGACATGATTGCTGAGTACAATGCAGAGGCAGTTAAAGCCAAGAAAACTGCTGGTGCCAAGCCAACAAACAATAAAAAAGCTGGGATCTTAAAAGTGAACAAATGGCCATCTAGTGCACAAGCAGCAAAGCCCACATAGAAGAAACACACCAACCTATGTGATCGTGTGGGGTCAAAGGGAGCAGATATCAAACATCAAAGAACAAGGATGAAATCAATAAGAATGAGGGGGAGAGAAGGATGGGGACCCAATATCCACTTGTGGGCAATTGGACACTCCCTAACAGGGGAGTCACAGGGAGAGGATGGGTCAGTCAAGGTGCAGTGAGATAGCAATGAAGCATGAAACTTTCTTCTAGTTTCTGATGGCTTCCTTCCCCCTACTACCATGGTCCCAACTTTGCCTTGCAAGTCCAGCTGGACTGGAGGAGGCACATTGTCAGAGAAGAGAACTAGAAACACAGGGAATCTGGGGCAGATGAATCCCTTAGTGTCAGTGGTGAGAGTGAAGTTACTGCACTGGGTGAAGGGAAGGTGGGGTGGAGAGAGGGAGCCAACCGTGAGCATCTGCAGATTGCTTCCTATCTGGAGAACAGACATATGGAGGAGTGGGCAGGGGGAGATATTGGGGACTGTAAGATATGACAAAACAATAATAATTTATAAAGTAATGAGGACTGTGGGGAGGGGGAACAAGGATGGAAAAGGTGGGAATAGAAGCTCATATCAAGGGCCCAAGTGGAAAAATGGATATTAGGAGAATGCTAACGAAGGCATGCATGGGAAGGTGCTTGGCACAGTATATGTAACTGTGTATTGAACTATGATTGTGAAAGATTTACGAGCCCCCAATAAAATTATTTACAAAATTCAATCCAAACATGAGAAAGAAAATGTAATCTCAGTTCATGACTGATATTCATAGTCATAAAGATATTCAGTGAAAGATATTCAAGTGATAAGGTGTAAACACTGAAAGTGAGTTAATTAAAATGTAACTGTGTCTATAATGGAAAGTGGATGAGGAGAGAGTGAAATCTAGCAAGATAGGTGATCAATGTATGAAGCGAGAAATAAAAGTAATGGCATCCTAGAACCACAGTGGTGCATGCTAATGCAACTGTCAAAACCCACTAACCAGCCGCACAGCTGAACATAGCAGCTCCTGGGAACAGGGTCTTGGAAGAAGGACTGAGAGTTTCAGGATAAGTAATTTAGCACCATTCAACTTTGAAGTGTTTTTTTTTTTAAGGCATCAGTGTCCTCTGGTGGGAGTAGGAGGCCCAGCCTTGCTGCTGCTGCTGGATTTGAACCGCCAAGCCAGTCGGCCGCAGTCCCGCACTCAACCAGTATGCTACCAGGGCTCAGCCCTCAACTTTGAAGTTTGACAAAAAATAAAACTTGAGAAAAGAAATAAACATTTGAGAAATAATGGACATCACACACATGGAGAAGAGTTAATATTTGAAAATTGGCCTGGCCTCTGTCTTTGTGACAATGTTGCCTGTTCCATCTCTGTCAATTATGACTCATGGCAACCCTAGTGGACGAGGTGGTTTCTCCAAGTATAACTCTTTATGAGACTAGAGAACCTCGTCCTTCTCCCTCAGAGCAGGGGAGGGGTTCACCTTGATGACCTCTCAGTTAGCGCCCGCTGATGGACACAACTCATGGAGGCTGTGTGATTGGTTAAGAAAATAATAACAATTTTGTAACTGAAGGAGCATTTCCAAGGAACTACTTTCCAAGTCTCTGAAGGAACAAAATAAAAGTATGCTTAGCTGATAACATTATCTATATGCTAATTCAAGAGAGAAAGAAATGCCTTGTTGTTTAGTAGTAAATTGTTTTTCAGTTGGAAGATGCCACATAAATAGGCTGGCCCCTAATGTTCACAGGTTTATAAGACAATTAACCTGAATGAAACAATTTCTTCACCAAATGCACACATTCTTTCAAATCTCCTCATGCCACTTGTATGTTCTTCTATATTGTGTCATTTTCCAAGACTCAATGACAAACTACTAGGCTAACTGAATGGAAGAGACCCATATTTGTGTCTACTCCGCAGAAAGGTGACTGAACAGAATGCTCAAACTATAGAATAATTTCATTGATATCACATGCAAGTCAATTTTGCTTAAGATCATCCAGCAATGGTTGCTGCAGGTCTCTGCCAGGTGTAGTAGGCCCGGGTGACTGAAGAAACAAATCTAGTGGCACTCGCCTATGTATGTGTAAAAGAGAGTTCTATATCAAGAAGTAAGTAATTATGCATCAATAAAACATCTTGGCCCAGTCCAGATCAAGTCCATAAACCTGACACGAGGCCATAAGTCCCTCTCCAGACTCACACAGCCACATGCAATGATACAAAATGCAGAAAGAACATGAACTGGTGGGTGAAAAGTTCTGTAGATCCAATGGTGGTGGATGCATCTCCAGGGCTATTGCAGGTCTCTATGTGGCATCAACGGGAAGGTGAAAGCAGGGGAGGGAGTTCCTAGGACCCTCTGATAAGGAAGTCACATCAAGTAGCAGGCTCAACTTCATGCCTACACTTCAAGTTGGGATGAAAACTACATAACTACCAGAGAGGGAACGGTCAGAAGTTCAGGGCAGATTCAAAAGAGGATGCAGAACAAGGGATATCATTGCTGATGTCAGATGGATGTTGACTTAAAGCAGAGAAGACCAGAAAGATGTTTACTTGTGTTTCATTGACTAACATTGACTGTGTAGGCCACTGTGAATAACCATGACAAGAATGGGAATTCCAGAACACTTCATTGTCCTGATTCAGCACCTGTACATGGATCAGGAGGAACAGTGTAACAAGGGAGTACTGCCTGGTTTGAAAGCAGGAAAAGTGTGCATCGGGGTTGGATTCTCTTACTGCGATTGTTCAATCTGTCTACTGAGCCAATCACCAGAGAAGCTGCATTATATGAAGAATGTAGCGATGGCAAAGGAGGAAAGCCTATTAACAACCTGCCATATGCAGGTGTCACAATTTGTTTGTTGAAAGTGAGGAGGAATTGAAGTGTTTGCAGATGAAGAGTAAGGATTGCAGCCTTCAGTTTAGAATAGAAATCAATGTAAGGAAGCCCCAAATCCTCACAACTAGTAACATCATGATAAGTAGAGAAAAGCTTGAAGTTGTCAAGGACTTTGTCTTGTTTGGTTCCACAACCAATACTGATGCTAGCAGTAGTTGAGAGAACAAAAGATGTATTACGTTAGTAAAATCTGCTGCACACAACCTCTTTTGAGCACTGAAGAACAACAATGTTACTTGGAGGATTAAAGTACACCTGATCCAAGCAGTTGTATTCTCCATTGCATCATACACATGTGAAAATTGGATATTGAATGAGGAAAACCATAAAAGAATACATGCATTTGAATGCACTCTGGGATGCTAAAAGGACAAATCAATGTGTGTTGGAAGAAGGAAGACTGGAATACTCCATAAAAGTAGGGGTGGAAAGACTTACACACTTGAGACATATTATCAGGAGAGACCAGTCCCTGGACCAAATTATGTTTGGTAAAGTGGGAGTGAATAAAATCAGAAGTCCCTCAACAAGACAAATTGACACAATGGCTACAACAATGGGGTAAGGCATAGGAACAATTGAGAGGATGGCACAAGACTGTGTAGTATTTATTTCTGTTGGGCACTAGGTTGCTATGGATTGAGCTTATTCAATGCCACAGAATAACAATAAATTTACAATGGTTGTACTACACATAGAGCAGTACTGGTGGCACAATGGATTCTGTATTGTACTGCTAACTGCAAGATTATCATTTTGAAACTATCAGAATTCCCTTGAAAGAAAGATGAAGTTTTCTATTCCTGTAAAGATTTATGGTCTTGAAAATCCAAGACGGAAGTTCTAGTCTGCCCTACAGTGTTGCTATGAATCGGAGTCAACTTGAGGGCATGAGTCCTAAAGTTGTTAGAGAAGAGAATGATAATAAATTTCTAGAGGTGGTAAAGTAGGATAATATAATTGAACCATTCATCATATGCTTTCACAGTATTCTTCATCCTCATTATCTCCATCAGTCCTAGGAACTCAGTATTAAAGAGAAAATATAACTCTGCAGAAAGTTGCTGAGTTGTCAAAGGCAAATCATGCCATGTGTGTCAGTCCAGGTAGACTAGAGGAACAAATTCAAGGACACGTATATAGGTACAAGGAAAAGGTTTATATTCAAGAGGAACAGGACACTGAGAAACCATCCCAGCCCAGTCCAGCCCTAAGTCACCAGTCCGATATCAACCCACATGCCCAAAATCAGTCCACAAAGTCTCCTTCTGACTCAAGAAGTCACAGGTCAGTGGCTGCCCCAGCCTCAGAGGTCCGGCTCCATCAGGGCAAAGCCGTGTGGTCTCTCCACCGGCTACTCCAGCCTCCCAGGCGCCGCCATTCTGGTTTGCCTGTGATTAATCATCTCCGAAACTAACTCCCAACAACTGGGGAAGATAGCTTCTCATCTTCACGAGGGAAATATCGTGAGATTTCCCAGGAGTCTCAGATGAAAGCTAAGCCCACACAGAGGCCTCATAGGCTACTCAATGGCTATCTCCAGATTAACAGGCCAGACTCCACCCCTACACTTCAATCATAAAATTAACATAAGTACATGACTGCTACACCATGGTTGGATGTAGCCATTATGATTCTCCTTTTAGTGGTGCCAATGCTGCCACTTTCCGCCCCCATTCAATAGGAACCAAAAGCCTTAGAGAGCATTTTTGTAAAGTGATTTGATTTCACTAATCATTGAATTTCTTCATATTAAATATACAAATCCTGCTGTTGTTGTTGGGTTAATTGCAATACATTGATCCGAAAGGACAGATAAAAAGCCACCTGAGGTTTCCTATTTTGTAATCTTTATGGGATGAAATCATCAGTTCTTTCCTAATGTGGAGCAGCTGATGTGTTGGAACCCCCAATCTTTTTTAAGAGCCAAGTGCTTACGCATTATGCCATCACTTCCTTAATAGTGACCAAAATATAGCAGTCAATTCAGATTTGAATTAGAAAACCCGAATAACAAGATATCTAAAACAGTCACAATAGAGAAATCTGGAATAGTGGGAAGCCAATGATTCTTCTCCTGAAGCTGGCAACATAATGATATTAATTCTCTTAAAAAGGTCCCTGGTAGCACTGTGCATTAGTCAGTGGACTACTAACTCCAAGGTTGGAGGTTCAATCTCATAAGCTATGCTACAGGAGAAAGAAGCTGCTGCTGGCTCAAGTAAAGATGGACAGTTTAGAAAACCTAAATACTTACTATTAGTTATGCACATGGGGTTGGGTGGATCAGAACCAACTTGATGGACCTTTGTAACATTAGTCATAATGGATTTGTGGTTTTTATTCTTCTAAAATCTTTCAAGTGGAAATAAATTTTATCACTGTCATTTATAAAATAGATATTTTTAACAAAGAATATAATGGCCAAGAACAGTTGAAAATAAATGACAATATATGATTGCTTTTTTTCCATAATGGCCTCTCATGGATTTTCAAATGAAAAAAACTCCCAATATTGAAATTACCTTGAAAGTTCAAAATGTTGGATGCAGTGCTATCAAAGAGTTGCCTCAACTTGACAGATATGTCAATACACTAAGAACTCATTTACTTATTCCTCAATAAGTCAGTAGAAAAGAAAACATAAATGTCATTAACTGTTCTCCCTTTAGAGAAATGCAAACTGTGATTGTGGTGATGATTGCACAAGTCTTTTAAATAGAATCAAACTATTGAAGTGTATGTTAAGTGAATTATATGTTAATAAATAGAAAGGAATAAACACTTAAATAAGAAATGCTAACTATAAATATCAAAACTACATTCTACTACCAGTTCTACATTTTTTCCTTAGAACAGCATCACATTTACATGGTATGTCTTGCATCTTCACCATCAGGTTCCTTCAGTAAGGTCCTTCTTGTTCCTTACATCTTAAATAGCAGTGCAAAGAAAAAGTGTGCACACATATAAAATACGGGTGTGCCCAAACGTCCATCTATACATATCTACGTGACATTCTAATTCTTCAACTAATTTAATAGTAGGAGATTGTCTTTTTACAATAGAGTGATGTCTCTTGTTGGCTTTTGACTAGAATGTTTTACATCTCTCTTGTTGGGCCAACACAAACCAACCTAAAACTTCTTTTTCTTTTTTTTTTTTTTGCTATTATTCTTGTAAGACAAATACGTCATTTAAGAACTTCATGAAACAAAAAAAAATTCCTTTAATTGCTCAATGTGCTTGTGAGTCAAAACAAACAAACTCAAGCTCACTGCCTCGAGTTGATCTCTACTCATGGTGACCCAATAGGACCGAGTAGAACTCCCTCTTCAGGTTTCCAAGACAGCAACTCTTTACAGGAGAGCATCACAGCTTTCTCCCAAGGAGTGGCTGATGGTTTTAAACTATGTGCTGTTAGCAGCACCATCATAACCCACTACACCCCAAGGATCCTGTTTTTTAATAACTAACCCATTTTGCTTCTCTTCCATTTTGAATTGTCTTTCTTTAGAATAGTGATATTCTAAAAAAAATGATTGCAATTTATTTTAATATTTCTACCCCTGATTATGCTGGCTGACTTACTCTTCTAGATGAGTAGTGGGATGTCAAGGATTTTTATATTTATGCAGAAGTAACTTAACTCTGATTTTAGGTTTTAATCTTCTAACTTCTGAGGTTCCTTACATAAAAAAGATAAGGTACTTCCTTGTTTTATTTCACAGCCACAAAAATTTATACCCAATAATTTCTGATTTTCCCCTACTTCTATTTTCAAAACTAAGATTCAAACAAGATTGAATGCTATATTCAATGCCTTCTTTCAAACTTTGCATGGGAATATTAAGCTTAACATGGATTCTAAACAAACAGTTCTTACTCTGTCTCAATAATTAATAGTATTGTTCTCATTTTATCTTTTGGACAGATTTGGGTTTCAAGATTGGGGGGGCATCACTGCCCTCTGGTGGTCGTGGGAGCTACCCAGCCTTGCTCCTGGAGAGCCACCACTGGATTTGAACCGCCAAGCCCGTGGACCACAGTCCCGCACTCAACCACTACACCACCAAGGCTCAGCCCTGGGTTTCGAGATTCTTAAGGTAACTTCAGTTTCTCAGTTAACACAGGGAAGAAGTCAAGTGTCAGTGACAGTGATTTTGACATGAACTCTATGTAGGCATATGAACTCTGTATGATCTTAGGCAGCATGAATCCAGTAACATATGGCCATTTAGATGTCCATTACTTGCCCTCTGATGAAAATAAATATGCTACTGTCCTGTCAAACAGATTAAACATCCAGAGTTCATTAAAGAAATAGCTTAGTAAATTACTTGTCTCTCAGTAAGCACCTATCTGGAAATGTGAATTTAATTAAAAGGAATCATTAACAGATCCTTTTAAAGTCCTGGGATAAAAAAGCCACTCTCTTTAGCTGTCCCTTTGAGAGACATATCACCCTAGGGCCTCTTATCAAAAACAAAATAGGAATTGAATGCATCAAGAGAAAGATGATAGTTTCTAATAAATTGTACCTCTTTCTCTGTGAATAGGTTTATGTGGTTATGGAGGCAGAGCGGGGCTGGTGGCGAGTCAGGCATTGTTGTAGTGGTAGCACCACATTTTTGTACAGTCAGACACAAACTGAAATTCTGGAGCCAATTGCCTTGGAAAAATATATTCTAAAATTCCTTCTCTTTCTCCAAATTGCAGATTAAATGCATTTAATATTAAATGCAAATAAATATGGAAAGCTATTTCCCTTCTGGCTTAGTTATCTAATGCTGCGGTAACAGAAATATCACAAAGCTGGTGGCTTTGACAAAAACAAGTTTATTTTCTCATGGTTTAGGAGGTTAGAAGTCTGAGCTGAGGGGGCTGGCTCTAGGGAAAGGCTCTCACTGTGTGTCAGATCTGGAAAAAGGGTTCTTTTTACTTTGGGCTTCTGCATCTCTTCCCCATCTCTGCTCGTTTCTCTTTCCTTTTACCAATTTTGTAAAGAATGGATTTAAGACAGAGCCTACATTAATCCTGCCTTGTAAAAAGAACCCCAACCTCATGCTCAAATTAAATTATAACCCCAGACATGTATGGTTAGCATCTGCAACATATATTTGAAAAGGACATAATTAAATCCCAAACATCATTTTTGCTTTTCACTTCTCCCTATGTGCTTTCATAGGGAGAAATGAATTCGTGCTGATCAAATGATCGCTCATTCTCCCTTTAGATCATAAATCCTTGGAAAGTTGAGGGGAGGGTGGATGGTGTGATGGTATTTTCCTTATATCTTAGTTGCTGACAGTGTCCTTGGCAAAGAACATATACACAATACATTTTTTTTAAAAGAAAGAAACCTTGAAGGGTTGACTTTAATGATCAGGGTGCATACCCCAGACTGGTTTTATTCGAGTGTTAATAGGTATTGTGATAGGAACTTCTGGGCTACTAGAAGTTGAACACAAAGACTTTTATCTGAAATGCTATTGAAACTTGATTGTGGAAGACAGAAGAATTGTTCCAGGGATCAGGACTTTCCAGAAGAAGAGACAGTCTGTCAGAGACTGAGCTTCTTCCATCCACATGCCTTTTCTCAGGAAGAAGGGGGGGAAGCTTAAGGGATGGTATTTAGTGAGGTTGGCTTTTGAAGTCTACAATCCACATAACTCTTTTCATTGAAGAAGGAAGAAGAAATATTTAGGACGGAGTAGTGCAAGGAGCCCTAGTTGTGTAGCGGTTATGAGCTGGACTGCTAACTGCAAGATCAGCAGTTCGAAACCACCAGATACTCTGAGGGAGCAAGACTGGGCTTTCTTGCTGGGCTTTCCCATAAGGAGTTGCAGACTTGGAACTCACAGAGGTGGCTCATCCTGTCCTAAAGGATTACCCTGAGTCCAAGTGAACTCGACTCTAGGGCAGGGAGTGAAACACAGTAATGAGGCAGCCTTGCACTTGTCTGAACCAAGAATTAGTTCACATCAATAAAAGTTGACTAAAGGGTCTTACTAAATGAAATGACAGTTGTTATTTTGATTGCTTGAAAATTACACTAGAGTTCACAAGGAGTTTAGAATAAAGTTTCGAAGAGAAGTTTAGAATATTTTAGAAATGTATTCTTTGTATTAAAAACAAAACACCTCGTGATTTTAACATTAAAATGTTATGCCAGTAATGTGAAAAGAGCATCTCTCAAATTTACAAAAAATGAATGGCAATTTGTACTGTTGTGACTATGGAATATAAATAAAACAATATAATTGTTCCAGATATCATGATACTGTTGAATTACATTGTGCTGTTATTTAACTAGGCATGTTAAGTAAGAAATAAGTGAAAATTCTAATGCAGTTAGATACAGAACACTCCTGACATGAATTGGCATCAGTAAAAAAAGACAGGGACTCTTCAGAACATTCAACTTTATTTTTCATTTACAAACACCACATAAATAACATACAATTATTAAATACAGACTAGCTCTGATTTGTAAGGGATCAAAATTCTGATGCACTTTTCATAGTTTCTTTTGTATTCTGTCTCCCCAGTACTGAAGAGCAGTATTTGAAAGCACTGGAAGATACATTTAGATGTATTTAGGATAGCTTTCCCCAAAAACTTTATATAGTGATAGCAAAAACTTCTATGCCATATAATGAAGTGGATAGGAATGGGAGGCTGTGGAAGAAAGGTGGAGGAAGGTACACTATCTAGGCTGAATTTTACATTAATCAAAATGCCTATGATTTCAATTCTTATTTAGACATACCATGCAAACAGTAGCATATACATTCATTTATTATAAACAGATCAAGTAATCAGTGCCCACTTTTAGTTTGTTTTCTTAAGTTCAACCTTGTGTTAGTCATGTAAAACATTTGATTAAATAAGAGAGGACAAAATATATATCTTTTTCCTTGGGCATATACATATGCATATATATATACACATAGGTAGATGGATAAATAATGAGAGATAGAAGATAGATGGATAGAGGCAAATAATTTAATGATGGAGTACTAACTGAATGGCTGGTGGGTTGAACCCACTGTGTGATGCCTCTGGAGACAGGTCTGATGGTCTGCTTCCCAAAGGTCACAATATTGAAAATCCGAGGGAGCGATTCTACTCTGCACCCGGGAATTGTCATGAAGTGGATTCAACTTTGGGATGTGAAGGAGAATTCAGCAGCCAGTTAGTAGCCCTAGCTAATCCTCACTTTGTCCTGATTCTCAAGTGTGCAAAAATAAATATGGACCTCAGTCTTTGTTTCTGTGGTATGATCTGAAAAGACTAATTCTCATAGTTGGAAATATACTCTTTTTTCTCTATATCTTTCTCTATGCTCTCTAACCCACCCATCTTCTGTATCTATCACACAAAAGCACTCTATCAAAGGCAGAAGCAACATTAAGAAGTATCAGGAAACTTATACAATTTCCCCTGCTAAATATTACAGCTTCGATTTTCACAAAAACTGAAAAACATACATAAAGGTCTCGTTTATAAACAACTATTAAAGTTTGACTATTAACAAGCTTTGGCTAAATACAAGCTGATTCACTTTAATTAAAGGACCTGCACATTCTAAATTGCAAGCTTTCATCAACAGATTTGAAGAAATGCACATTTGAAAAATACCTTTAGCAGTGGGATTTACTCCAAGATTTTCATAAAGCTTTAAAAGGTGTGTTATTAATGATGATGTTTTCTTTCCATCCTTACACTTTCGCCATCAAAAACATATTTTTTAAAAAATAAATGGGTATGGGTCTGTCTTCCATATTTCAGAGCAGTGACACGTTAAAATATCCAGTATTTCTCTCTTCATAAAAACTATCTCAGGTTCATCACTAAATATGTTTCTGACATGTTTGCCTTGTGAAAAACTAGAAAACTAACTTGGAGTAAGGAGATTTGAGTGGAACCATCTCATTCATAACAAATCAAATGTAATGAATAGACATTTGAGTTGAAAATTATATGAAACAGATTGGTGGATATTTTCAGAAAACAACAATTTCCATCTATATAAAGAAAATTTGTTCATTTTCAATAAATAAATGCAGTTGCATATGAATGAGATTGGTGTATCAGTTTGTTATATTTCTATAAACTTTCTTAATGTACTATCATGACATCAAAATTAATAAACTAAATCTGTATAAATTATTTGCCTTTATATGTAATTTTAAAGTGAGTAGAGAATAGGCTCATGTGAGGAAAGAAATGCTGAATTGAATATTTTGGAAATATTGTCTCATCTGATTTGAGTTCAAGTTCTAAATTTAGTAGTTTTTTCCAAAAATGGATCACTGACCCTTTTGTGAAAAAAGTTTAGACTTTTAAAATAGTCTTAGATGCTTATAGTTGTTTAGATGCTTATATCGGCTTCAAGGCCAATAGCTTCATCTTTTTTCATTTTGGAAATTAAATGGGCCAAATTGCTATTTTTTTTTCAAGTTTATCAGTTCTATTCAAGGTCAACTCAGTCACAACATGCATTCAGTGAAGATGCCTAGATGTTTCTATTTATTAACTATATGAGCAGAAATCATTTCACCACAAAATTAACCCCATATGTAAAAAGTTACTGACACAAAAAATCCTGGGGTGAGATCCAGGTACGATGACAGGAGCCAGACCAAATCTAGAGATACATACGGCAGCCAACCACAAAGGAGTTGGGGGAAAATGGGAGACAACAATGTGTAATGGAGGGAAAGAGCACTCATCCACTCAAGGGGGAGGTATTGTTTATATCTCCACAGGGAAAGAGGGACCAGACTAAAGTCCGGTGTTCCAGGATGTGAAGGCAGTGTGATGGAGTGGCATGGAGCGGGGAGCCAGTGGAGGAATCTGAGGGCCCTGCCCCAATTTCAACTTCATGAACAGCCACCCCTCCCCACAGAAGAACTTACTTGAGAGGACAGCACTGAAGCTGCAGCCCACAGAGAGGGCAATGCTTGATCAGAGCAAAGCACATTCTGGCCTTGAGGATGATATCACCACTCAGAACAGCCAATGGACAGAGAGGACCATATGGCTGGCCCCACTATGAGACCCGATATCCCTCATTGACCCAAGACCCTTAGGGGGACAAAATTGGAGACATAGTGTTGGGATTGCACCCACTCTGACTCCACCACACCAAGGCAAAACCCTAAGGGCGGCAGCAGAGTGATGGGGGAAGCAGAGTAGAGACATATGAGGGAACACCAAGGATAGAATTTGGGGCCAGGGCATGACACCCCACCAGACTCAACTGGAGGTCACTCCTAGAGGTCAACAAGTAGACCTTGAATTATTTACAGGTTTTGCTTTTTGATTATTTTTATTTTTTTACTTATTTATATATTTTTGGACATTGTTTTTATTGTTGTCATGATTTCATTTTCTTTTGTTGCTTTGTCTCGCTATATATTGTTTTTCTTAAGCATATTATTATCTCTGCAGGGCTATCTAGCTAAGATAAGCTGGTTGATCAATCTAAAAGAGAAAACAATGAGACCAATGGTTTCTGGGGACATGGGAGAAGTGGAGATAGGTGAAAAGAGGTGGCGTTTACCAACCCAGGGACAAGGGAAAAACAAGTGATCTAAAAGCAGGGGCAAGGAAGGTGTGAGAGGCCTCACAGTGATTGATCAAGGGTAGTTTAACCAAGAGAAATTACTGAAACCCAAATGAAGCCTGAGTATGATAGTGGGACAAGAGGAAAGTAAAAGGAAATAGAGGAAAGAAATAGGATGTAAAGGGCATTTATGCAGGTCCAAGTACAGACATATACATAGGTAAATATATTTATATATGATGACAGGAAAATAGATCTACATGCATATATTTATAGGCTGAATATTAAGGCGGCAGATGGACATTGGACCTCCACTCAAGTACTTCCTCAATGCAAGAACACTTTGTTCTATTAAATTGGCATTCCATGATGTTCACCTTCCTGACATGGTCACTGAAGACATATGTGTGCATAAGCAAAAGTGGCAAAGAAATCTGATGGTTCCCAGGTAACAAAAGATATAGCATCTGGGGTCCTAAAGGCTTGAAAGTAAACAAGCGGCCATCTAGCTCAGAAGCAACAAAGCTCACACGGAAGAAGCACACCAGTCTGTGTGACCATGAGGTATTGAAGGGATCAGGTATCAGACATCAAAGAACTAAGGATTATATCATTGTAAATGAGAGGGAGTACAGATTGAGGACCCAAGGCCCATCTGTAGGTAACAGGACATCCCCTTACAAAAGGATCGCGGGGAGACAAACCAGTCAGGGTGCAGAGTAGCAATGATGAAACACAACTTTCCTCTAATTCTTCAATGCTTCTTCCTTCCTTCCCGCACCCCCCTCAATCATGATTCCAATTCTACATTACAAATCCAGGAAGACCAGAGGATATACACTGAAACAGATAGGAACTGGAAACATAGGGAATCCAGGGCAGATGAGCCCTTCAGGAAGAGTAGCGTGAGTGGTAATACTGGGAAGGTTGGGTAGAAAGGAGGAACTGATTATAAGGATCTACATTTAGCCTCCTTCCTGGGGTATGGACAATAGGGAAGTGGGTGAAGGGAGACATTGGACAGTGTGAAATATGACCAAATAATAATTTATAAATTATCCAGGGCTCATGAGGGAGGGGGGAATCAGGGAAGAGAAAAATGAGGAGCTGATACTAAGGGTTTAAGTAGAAAGCAAATATTTTGAGAATGATGAGGGCAACAAATGTACAAATGTGCTTGAAATACAATGGATGAATGTATGGATTGTGATAAGAGTTTTAAGAGCCCCCAGTAAAATGATCTTAAAAATACTAAAAATAAAAGAAAGAAAGAAAAAAGAGAAAAATTAGCCCCATATGATGAGGACAATCTAGCTAAATATAAACTTTAGTTACCTGCAAAATGATACAAATATCATTTTTGATTGTTTAAATTAAAAATTTTCTCTTAACTTTATGGTATGAAATATTTGTAAATTTCCTTAGACTAGTGTATTTATGTCTACTTTTTAATAAATGTGTATATGGGTTTTAGACTGTAAATGTAGTCTATCAAAACCTATGTTAAAAACATCATGGACATATCACCTTTATCTTCATTTTATTATAACAGCAACAGGAAAAAATATTCCTATGGCTTTAGCCACAGTATTAAAATTCTTCATTTAAAATTATATAATTTAATACATTGTAAAATTCCATACCATTTATTTAAACCTCAATGCTATAATCACAAAGCAAGCAATAAAAAACCAACTGTCACAATGTGGGATAATTGATAGCCTAAATTTTTCATACAAACAAAATGTAGCTGTTTTCCTTATTCCAATTAAACTTTTCATGTGCTATTTGTACCAATATCCTTTAGTATCTTTTTGCCCCTCTTCTCCTATTGTCCTGCACATTTCAAAAGAAGCTCTGCGATAATATAAAAATAAATTAAAAGTGCTGAAAAGCTTAAAATTCCCCCCCTATTTTCTGTTTATGATTTAATCCCAATTCAATGAGCTATTCACATGTGTGTGGAGTTAATGGAAAGCTGATCAACAAATTAGAATATATTGAAAAAGAGCAACTGAAACAACACATGAAATCAATAAAAGGCCAACTTTGTGTTGAAAATTTGCGATTATTCCAGTATAGTCACAAGGTCTTTTTGGGTTACTTTGCACAAACTTTCACAATTTGTTTCTGTAAAAATATTTTATATAATGAATAAATGTACAGTAGCAATAGATGCACATATTTTTACTTGAAGTCTGTTTAAATGTGGCATGCTTAAGCACATTTGCTTAGACTACTTTCACATATAGTACTAGGTAAATTTGATAAGCCTTGAGATAATGTATTTTGTTTCTTTAACTCAAGTTATATATTTGAGACCTTCAGTATCGATCTTTCATTTGAGAAGTTCATTCTTCTAGTCAGAGAGCATGAAGTGCATGCTCTTCTCTGACATAGCAGAGCCACACACATTCACTGTGACTACTTTGTCAAATCAATCTGACATTATTTTAAATATATTTATATGCTGCTCATGCTTACTTCTTTCACTAGGTCTCTCAGGCATTTTTTTGTTTGTACTTTAAGCCACTACAGCAAATTATGGGAATTTCCATAATCTTTGCATGTACTCTTCAGATACATACATAAATAAATGACATTTGTGAGAACTAACTTGAAAGCCAATAGACTTAACTTGAAAACAGACATGCTCAGGTGCAGGACTTGTAGATGCCCACTTTGTAGCCATCTCTAGGGTCTTTAGATACCTTTGAAATCTAGTCTGAACTATTATCTAAAGGCTGACATCATTTGGCATTTTTATGTCTCATCATGGTTTCCCTGGGCTAACAGGTGACCTTGTAGATTGTAACACTCAAGGATTATTTGCAAAATTGGTTTCTCTTTCATCTTCTTTTCAAACTTGTTTAGACACTGTCAAGATTTTAAAACTCCTACCACGGGTCTCCTGGGCAGGAGTTTCTTTTTTAGTTATGGATAAGTCAAAGACTCTTTTGTCTTTTTATATCTCTGTAGTTTGATGAAAGCAGATCTTCCATTGTCGGTAATTTCCATTATGGTTTTGAAATATCAGTCTCATAGATTATTAATGCAAATAAAGCACATCTGTCCTGCATAGTGATGCTACCCATTTGAGAATAGATTGTAATTAAGTAAGCATAGGTCATTCACTTTATCAGTTTCATGGACTTAAAGGGTGCAAAGCACTTCAATGGTATGGCATGAGTATCACCAAGGCACACACAATCCTGATAGACAGTTATTTATTCATACACTGAACAAATATCTATCAAATACGTTCTGCACCAGATACTAGATGGAATAATCCAAACTCTTTCACATTTTCCAAATCCACACCACACCAAACTTGATGTGTATACCCATCTGATTATAATTCAAGGTCAGAAGGCCACCGAACAGATAAAGGCAAGTGTTGTAAGGTTATTCAGGTGCTTTCTTTTCTTTTTTAAAATTATGTACATTACTCACATAAATTCTGTGATGTCCTAATAGTGATAAAGTGTAATTATCAAGTTGTTGACCTCAGATCCCATAAGGTGCTCTGTGGAATAATCGAATGCGTGGGGGAAAAGATTTTTTAATCGGGTATCAGTAGAGGTTATTTATCAATTTTCCTCAAATTTAGATTATTGGAAGTACCCTGAATTATATGAGAACTTTCAGCAGCCCTTGTCTTCTCACTCAATTTAATACAGCAAATAAATCGATTACTTCTAATTTGCCTATGCAGATGTACATATTAAGGAGCCCTGGTGGCACTGTAGGGTAAGTGTTGGACTGCTAACTGCAAGGTCAGTGGCTCAAACATACCAACCCCTCCACAAGTGAAAGATGAGGCAGTTGTTGCTATAAAGACTTACAAACCCAAACCCTATCATGGGGTTGCTGTGGATAAGAATGGACTCAATAGCAACTGGTTTGGTGTGGGTTTGGGTGTATGTACTAATATAATGGATACATTGTAGCTACTATAATTTGTTTTCCCTAAATGCTCACTAAGCACAAGGAAAGATGCACAGCTGTTATGACAAAATGTACAAAATTTGAAAATGAAAAGCCCACAAGGAAAGCAGTAAAATAAATTACAAATGAAAATATTTTCAATAAGATTTTAGAATATTTTATCGAATGAATATACCAAAGGATATTTAGAGCATTTTGAAGAGATCCCTGGTAGCATAGTAGGTTATGTGTTGAGCTACTAACTACAAGGTCACCAGTTCAAACCCACCAGTACTCTGCAGAGAAAGAAGAGGCTTTCTACTCCTGTAAAGATTTACAAACCAGGAAATCCACAAGGGCAGTTCAATGTAAGTTGGCATCTACTTGATGACATTAAGTGTCTCACAACTTGAAGGAACTTTGTTATGGAGACTTTGTTTAAAGTGCAATCCCCCAAACTCCATGTAGTGTTACCAAGGTGCCATGTGTAGCTATCAAGGTTAGTAATAATAAATATTTAGGTAGTGTCTTTTTGAGGAGAACACAGGAAGAACTATGAGAAGGTCAATATTATCAAATTTCTTATTCTATAAGCAGATTAAAGGAGTCCTGGTGGCACCGTGTTTCAGCAGTCTGATGTGAACTGAAAGGCTGATCTTTGACCACACCAACCCCTCTGTGTTAGAGTGATATGGCAGTCTGATTCTGTCAAAATTACAAGCTCGGAAACATCCAGGGCAGTCCAACTCTGTAGGATCGCTAAGAGGTGAACTTGATTTCACAGCAGTAGGTTTGGTTTTGAATAAAAATGCTAAACTAGAAAGTATTAAAACTTTCAAAATAATTTTGGGCTCCAGAATCACAGTTAATCTTTAAAGATCCAAAAGAACACATTCTGATTTGACTTTCATTCTAATTTAGCCCATTAACAGGGCACAAATCAAAAGGCAGGGAGACTAAGAGAACACAGACGATCAAAGTTCTTGAATCAGCTAAGCCCCGGTGGCGTAAGAGGTTGGTGGCCCACACGCTTGGTGGTTCAAATCCAGCCACGGCTCTCAGGAGCAGCACTGGGTAGCTCTCACAACCACCAGAGGGCAGTGGTGCCCCCCCCAAAAAGTCCTTGAATCAAAAAACTTATCCCCTTGTCTTTAAAGACATGCATAGTTAAATCCTCATATAGTCAGTATACCCGAATATTAATTATGACTACTTCACTCCCACATAGACCAGGATCATTTATTTAAATTAGAAAGTGCTTGTCACATAGTCATATTTTCTGCTACATTTGACTGAGACCCCAAGACATTAGATTGCTATCAGTATATTCTCCTTTGTGTTTTGATATTTTTGGCACATAGGGGATTGTCTATTCTATAAAGACCATTTAGTCTTTTATCAAACATTCCACTTGGATGCATACAAAGAGGCATGCCATAGATGCTTAAATGCACAGTAAGGTCTAGAGCTACTTGTTGCCCGATTCTATGAACATTCAAGCTGATTACATATTCTCTTTCATGCTCTTGAGTGTATTATTTCATTGGATAATGAGATAGGTTGCCCTTTCTGTCCATCATTAGAGCAGCTGGAGACAGCATTTGCTACCTGGCAAAATTTTCGAAGAAGGATCTTTCTTAGCAGCAGATAAACCCAGGGATCCAAGATCTGGTTCAGTGAAGCCAGGCGAACAGCTATTAAGAAGAAATTGCATTCCGTCTGCTTTTCTGTCTGACTCTTGCAGTGTTCAACTGATGTCTGATTGAAGATCATTTTCAACATCATTATCTGAGAAAGAGACAAGTAATAGTTCAAAATCGATAAAGTCAAATGCATGTCAATCATACAATCTTGTACAGAGACACTATTGAGCATTTGGTAAACTGGTCTAAAGATCAGATGATTAATTCAAGCAATACTTATCCTCATAGAATTCCCCCCAAAGCATTGCCATTGGGTTGGTTTTGGACTGGAGCAAATCTGTAGGACAGAGTCTAACTATCCCAGGAATTGTCCAACGCTGTGATCCTCGCAGAAACAGGCACCTTTCCAATCCATACCGTCATGCTCCATTCCTGAGAGCTTTAACTACTGCTCCATTGGGGTTCCTATTCATAAAGTTAAGCTCTGGATTATAAAAGACATTCCAACAGATTTTCCCACATGTTTGTTTTCTTTTTTGCTCCTATTCTGGTGTAGCTAAAGAACCTGAATTCTCAGGCTCTGTGGAATTTAAGAAGCTTGAAAACGACACATCTCAAAATTAGCCAAAGCCGGTCTGTCCTGTTTGAGAAAAGCACCAGTGCGTTGACAGATCCAAATGAGAGTCAGCACTTCAACCCAACCCCCACCCCAAAGTAATTTGATATATTAGCTTGATATCACAAAGTATTTACACTTGTAATTCACCCCACCCCCACCCGTCAGCCTCTTTTCCTAATGCACTGCCTCTTTTTAATTCTGAGCTGTTCCAGCATGGGTCAACAAGAACAGAGAGCATGAGACTTCTGACACTGCCAATTCTGCTCACAGAATCCCAATTTTGTTTGAAAAGTAAAGCCACATAATAGGTAAAAGACAGACAAATTAATAGGCAGAGAGACAGGGATTATTACATTGAAATGTTGATCAGGCTACTTGCATATGGACTGTGACCTCCAGTTTATCTTCCTTTCAATCTTCTTTTCCCTCAAACCCATTTTATTGGGAGATATTACATGTATCATATTATTCCATGGTTCAATGCCATCAAGCTGCATTCATTGTACAATTGATACCACAATCAGTTTCGAAATATTTACTTTATTCTTGAACTCTTTGATATTGGCCCTCTTTCTGTCCACTAGTACCCCCCAGGAACCCATCTAAGACTTTTTGTTGTTATAGGTTCATCCATCCTGGGCTTCATAAACAGAAAACATGTGACAAAAATTCAAGAGCCTATCTCAAATGGCAAAATATGTCAGAGATACACCCCAATATGAAAAAAAAAACACAGAAAATGTTGACAATTCAATGAGGATATCTGAAGGAGAATCAAGTGACATGGTTTTAACCATTTGAATCAGGTTTATAATTTTGATCTCCTATCATTATCTCTCCAAAGCACATTGTTTAGTAACCAGCTTCTTCCCAGCCCTCTATTGTGGACAGAGGGAAATCCCTGGCATAAAATCACAATCTACCTTGGATTCCCTCTGTCATCTATAGCCTTCTGTAAACCAGAATCTCACAATGTAGACTCTGATACTCTTCCCCGCTTCAACTTTTTGAAGAATGGCATCAGGCTGTTTTTAATACTATCTCTGTCAAAAGAGTTAGGGATTTCCATGTTGCACATATTAAACTAAGGGCAAAATGATGGTTCCATAAACAAAGAAAAGGAAGACAGTGGACATGGAACAAGGAGATAACTACAAATTTTGACACTGTAATTTTTTAGGACACTATTCCAAAGAATTTTAATTTTTAAAAATACTATAGAAGCAAATGATTCCTCAGAGAAGCATTTCCTATTAGTAAGAAACTCCAAATGCATAAATCTCTAACATTAGGAGTGAAGTTTATATAATATGACAGTATTTAAGTCAAGTTAAAAATAATAACAATAGTATAATTCATATAAAGTTGTATTGCTATTTTTGTTTTATTTTATATTGCTATTATAATTACAGAAAATACATGGATTTGTGAAAACACTGAAATACTAATAAACAATAATCTTAAAATTATTTTTAAATTTTATCTAATAAAAATGCATACCAAATGGTCTAAGAAAGTTTTTTACTTAAAGTTAGTGAATAATTATTTCCTTCATTATAAATGTACACAATCCTACTGCAATTTTACTTAAATATAGCGACATATACATCCTTTATGTCTAGCTGAAAGTTCTGAGAACAGAATATGCTCTCCAAGTGTAGTAAGAGGTATAATAACTCTCTAAGACCTCACATCTCATTCCTGGTGCCTATCAGTATATTCCTTTTCATGGAAGAAGGAAATTTGTAAATTTGAATAAAATAAGGACCTTGAGAATGGGGAGATTATTCTAAATAGATTAGCCCAACCTAGCCTTATAAATTTTTATAGTGACAACTTTCCTTGACTAAAGTAGGAGATATGACTACAGAAAATTAATTGAAGATATGCAATATTTCTGCCTATGAAGAAAAATGAATGAAGCCAGAACCAAGAGAAATATATGGTCTCTTGAAACAGGAAAACACAAGAAAACATATTTTTCTCCTAAAGCCTCCAGTAAACAACACAACTTGTTTTTTAGGCCCATGTAAGACTTGAGACTTATGCAAGATCTCTAAAAAAGCAAAGAATAAATTTACATTGCTTTAAGCCAGGGGTCCTCAAACTTTTTAAAGAGGGGGCCAGTTCACTGTCCCTCAGACCGTTGGAGGGCTGACTATTTAAAAAAAAAAAAAACAACAACTATGAACAAATTCACCGAGGACTTGGGCTGATGAGTCTCGGGACGGGATGCCCTGCTAACAGGACAGCAGAGGCAGCAAAAACACCCAGCGGGCTGGATAAATGTCCTCAGCGGGCCGGCCCGTGGGCTGTAGCTTGAGGAACCCTACTACACCATCAAATTTGTATTGGTTTGTATAGCAGTCATGAAAAACTAATATAATGAGCTATCAACAAATGTTTACAGTAGATGGTGACTGGGAGGGGGCGGGGGCATGTGTTCTCTCACAGATAAAACACGTTAGCAAACCTGCTCACATTCTTCTCTCCCTTAGAACATTATTTTGAGTAATATAAATAAAGTAAAAGTAAGCTTCTTTCTCAAGCCTGTCTAAATTATCTCATTTTCTAAATTTGCAACATATAAAAATGAATACAAATGATTCTAGTAGTATCAATTAAAGGTAAGTATATTTAACTGAAGGATATAAAAGAAACATTTTCAACTGAGTTAGAAGGAAAACAGATGTCTGTTAATTATTTTTTCCTCTCTTAATAAACTATCTGAAAAGTCTTTTCTAGCCTCTCCGCCATTTGCTTCACTGGGTAGATAAATATATTTGATGATTTAGCATATTCCAAGAAGACCTCTAGACCTGGTCTAAACCAAACTAATAGCAAACTCACTGCCATCAGGTCGATGGCAACCTATAAGGATGCTAGAGTAATGCATTGTCGAACTTCCCCTATCGCCCTCTCTTTCTACTGTGGAGCAACCTTGCAGCAAGGAGTCCAGCCTGCAACCCACTATGCCACCAGAAGTCCGCTGAGACTGGTCTAGAGGGAATCTAAACTCATTTAAGTCACATTTTCATTTGCTTTTATAAACATTTTTGTGATTAGGAAAATTTACTAAGTAACTTATTACAGTTGGGTTCTAATTGTATTACACTGGTCCCTTACTAAAACAAAACAAAACAAATATCTCCTTAATTATTATAAAGTCCATTATTTTGGAAAAGTCATATTGGTTTCATATGCCTTAGACTGTTTAGCACACTGTAATGTCACATAATGTACTATTGGCAATGTGATGATTATGAAATTATGAAATCAAGTTCTGTAAGCAATCGCTGGCATCATTTGAAATACACTTTAGCTCTTCCAAGAAATCATGAGATGTGCAAGTTTGAAGATAAGTGAAATGAGATGTAGTGAGCATGATATTGCCATTGCCAAAAAGCATCATGATGGAAGTAGGGATCCAAATTCCTAGTCTAGTTTTGAACACAAATGCAAATTGGTATCTATTGGCTTGCTTCCTTTTATTTAAGATGCTAAACAGATTGAATTTTTTCTACATTTGACAATATTCTTTAGATTGCTCAGATTTAAAAGGAAGTCTTTAGCATGCATATGTTGATACTTGTATGTACCCTTCTTTTAGTATAAAAACTATTCCTATTACTTCAATCACACTCCCTGAGTGACACAGAGAGATCAACTACTATATAAAAGGATGGCAGTTCAAATACACCTGACAACATCTCAGAAGACAGGTCTGACAACATGCTTCCTAAAGTTCACAGCCTAGAAAACCCTCTGAAGGCCGCCTACCATCCACACAGAGTGTTATCATGTCTTCGAAGAGGCAACTCATACAAGGGGGCTTTAAATAATTTGTGGAAAAAGCCAATCTTCCCATGTACTGTCTGAAATCCTCACATGCTAAGAGACAAACATAGAAAAGTAGGATGCAATACAGGTTTGCCAGAAGGTGAACTTTTTTTAAGCACACACCTATACCTTACACTACTGGTTCGGAACAACCTCATAGAATGCATGTCTATTATTCTCAAAGCCTCATTTAGATTTCAATGTGTTTGCTTGAAAAGTACAAATTTATACCTTCAACTAAGGTGTTCAGGAGAACGAAAAGTGCAGTTCTGGCTGCGCTAGGTTCAGCTCTCCTGCCAACGTCTTCCTTGGGCTCTGTGTGACTCTGCCCGACCCCCTTGCCTCTTCTCTGGGAGCTTTTCAAGGTTGTGTATTTGGATTTGTTTTATTGCAGCAGGCTTATTATTATACACTCATATGTCGTTCAAAAATGCATCAGGTTATAGGCTGCACATGTCTAAAAGATAACATGAATAAGTCCTGAAAAATTAATTTGTGGAAGGGAAAAGATAAAACTAGTTAACTACCCTTACACTCTATTATGTAGATCTTCTGCATCTCCAGAGTAGTTCTTTATTACTCTGGTTTTTCCTCACAAGCCAATTTTTATCCCTGGTAGTTTGTTTTTCGTCATTCACTGTTGCTAAGCTATGGCGAATAACCTGTTATACAGGAAATTTCTCCTATAGTTTGATTAATGTGTTACATCATAATACCCTGAAACTAGTTGGGCCCTTTAAACTGCTTAATTATATAATGTAAAGGACAATTATGGGAAGAAGCATCACTGGAAACTTCTAAGCAACTGCAATCTTTCTCATCTAGCTACAACTTTGTTCTCAAGTTGATAATTCACTTCAGCATTGTAGATTCTACCACTTCAGAAGCCTCAGGACCCTGCCTTGCCAAATCGGAAAGGTCTGCAAATTAGTATCTCACATTTAAAAAAATTGTGATGTTGTTCATTTCACATTTTCAATAGTTTAATTTAAATGGACAGCAATGGGTTAAGAATTAGGAAATGTAAATTTAACTACTGGCTCTGCCAGCATTATGACTTTGAACAAGTCATTTAATCTCTATGCTTTATGAAATTCACAGGTGAACTATAGGTTTGAACTGAATGACTTCCAAAAATGATTCTGTAGTTAAGATTTTTCTGATGAATTCTAAGTCCAACCTGGAAAATAGGCAAGGGATTCACTAGGAAAAAATTAAAATTGTGCAGGTAAAACAGGTAGACCCCGAAGGCAAAATTCCTCCCATGGAGGACATTATATGTATCTTTTGGTTAGGGATAAATAGAGGAAAGAAAACAATTACAAAAGCAAAAAGTATAAAATAACAAGGGAATCAATTCATGAGACTTCAAAGGATACACTCAGGGGGAGGGGCCGGGAGAAGCAGTCACTTTAGGGAATGTATTGGTCAAGGGTTAGAGACATTCATTCATAAAGCTGACTCAGCTCTGCTCCACGTTTGAAATGAAAGGTTTAATTTTGTATCTTAATTGCTCTCTCCCCTAAAACATGATTAATGCATACTTAATCCCTATCTTCCCCATCTAGTGGTACAGTTTCAAATAATAATAAGCTACTAATTAAAATAAGAATAATTCAAACCTTCAATTTACATCACATCCTTCCACCCCAGCCATGGGCACTGCTGCCCTCTCACCACCAAATATCATACTCAGATGTTCCCAAACCAGAGGAGGTGGTTGTTTAAGGGGATGCTACAAGGACAGAGGATGACGGTGTCTATTTGTACTTTTCCTAAATTCCTGCCTGATAAGAAGAGTGCTTTAAGAAAAACTCTCACAATGGCTGTGTAACATTGTTTGGTTATTCTAACTATTGACTACCTAAGGGAGCTTGAAATGACAGAAGTCCACAACTTTCCACTACCTTATTTGCTGCAGAAGGGTTTTTCCCTCCTGATTTGGCATGAACTGTGAATTCTGTGATGTGGTAAAGTAAGGCCTAGGACTTGGGCAATCCAAAAGCATTGTTACTAGGTTCCCAGCTCTGACATTTAAGCAAACTCCCTGTCATCAAGTCCATTCTAATTCATAGTGACTCGATTCCATGCATGGATTTATTCCAAATAAAACATGTTTAAACTGTTCTCTTAGTAAAACACTTGTCTTTGTCTCTTTATGAAGGTTTTAGGGAAAAGGTCCAATCAAAACTGGCTTCTAAAGGGATGTGCTGAGCCAGGTCAGCTCAGAAGTTCATGGCTACTGTTTGGGGAGGTGTGTGTTCCAAAGTTGTATGCTTCATGTACTTTCTCGACAGACACGGCACAATCAGAGGAACTTAGATAGAGAAGAAAATATGCACTGTAAAAAGTAATTCCATCATTGCACTGCATCTGCTCCTCTTTCCATAGTAGCAAGGACTGTCCTACAAGATTTTCATGGGGAAACCTTCTACCACTCATCCTCCAGGTCTGGTGTGGCCCTAGAGACATTTTTTTTTCTTATTCCCCAAACTCAAAAAGGAACGCTGTCTGGATCCCTTTAGTTTGTCAAAACTACTTTTTTAGCATAAATTGACGAATAAGGAATTCTTAAGGGTTGGAAAGATTAAAACTCTGCATGCAGAATGTATAGCCCTAGATGGAGATTATATTAAGACCAGTGGGAAGAGTGACAACACCAAGAAGTTGGAGGGAGGGTGAAGTAGAAAGGGGGAACTGATTATAAGGATCTACATATAACTTTCTCCCTGGGGTGCAGACAACAGGGAAGTGGGTGAAGAGAGATATTGAACAGTGTAAGATATGACAAAATAATAGTAATTTATAAATTATCAAGGGATCAAGAGGGAGGGGGAGGAGGAAGAGAGGAGGGAAGTAAGGAGCTGATACCAAGTAGAAAGAAAATATTTTGAGAGCTATGAGGGCAACAACTGTACACATGTGCTTGACATACAATGGATGGATGATGGATTGTGATCAGTTGTATAAGCCCCCAATAGAATGAATTTTTAAGAAAAGAGAAGGCAATCTATAAGCTAGCCTTTTTTTAATGCAGGTCATAAGAGAGATCTTAATTATATTTTAAATATTTGTATCTTGGGAGACAAAGAAAGTCTAGTAAGCATATCTTTGTCAATATTTAGTGACCCTTAAAATGTTTGGAAACCAGATCATTTTTTTCCTTCTGAAAACCTTTTAATATAAGTCAAACAGTTCTTATTCCTGTTTAATCACTGAGCCCATGAACCAAACTATGAGTGGTAATTTAGAACAGCTAACTAACTGGTTAAGGAAAGAATCAGTGATGTGAATTGTTTGGAGTTCAGGGATATTCACCACAATATAAAAGCAGAAATAGAAAATTAGTAACAACACAAATGACCAACAAAAAAGTCACTGTCTACTGAAGCAAAAGTGCAGTATGGAAATCAGGTAGTGCCCGGCTGTCCGAAAGAAGAGTTTCTGGGTTCTAAAAAGCTTTCTAAGTCAGGTGCCGGCTAAGTCCACACCAAAGAAGCATACCAGCCTGTGTGATCCAAGGATTATAAATAATAAATTCAGAATTATAATAGAGCTTATATTCTGAGCACCTAGTTTGTACCTAGTTTGCACCTAGTTTGTAGAGGGCTATGGAGGAAAGTGAAATCCCCAAACCGTTTGAATCATTTGCATGC
Organism: Nesogale talazaci; assembly: GCA_004026705.1. Taxonomy (NCBI): domain Eukaryota; kingdom Metazoa; phylum Chordata; class Mammalia; order Afrosoricida; family Tenrecidae; genus Nesogale; species Nesogale talazaci. Next base: position 93,110 of record PVJH01006419.1, read on the forward strand.
AGAGTTCTCCCCACCACCCCCACCCCCGCCAAGATGAAGACCTCAGGGGATCCTCTGTGACCACTAAGCAGCGATATGAATAGCCTTGCTATCAGACAGAGTGCTTTGGAAAGTGTATTAATGTCATTAAGTGTCATTAAGTAAAAATCTAATGCCTTATCATTTGGTCTCCCTTTTGATCTAATTTAAAAGTTCTAGCTTTTATTATTTTCTCTTTGCTTTCAGATTGAGGGTTTTCTGTGTTTGATATTTGTTTTTGTTGGGGATTTTTATTTTGTTTTGTTAGTATGATTTTTCATTATATGAAATCCACGAGAGGTAAATCTGTAGAGACAGTAAATGGGTGAACAGTTCAGTAGGGTTATGGCAAAGGAGACTGCAGGGCCATGGAGAGCGAACAATAATAAACACAAAAGTGAAAATACAATTGGTGATGGTGATGACTGTTCAACTCTCATAAATATATCATCACTGAATTGTATGGTATATGAACTATATAGTAATAAAATTTTTTAAAATTATAAAAGAGATAATGCTGTTTAAAAAGGAACAAGTATTAATGAGGATTACATATATGCTTGCCAAAGCTATCATTTAAACTTGTTTTCAAAGAGACTTGAGGAATTCAAAGTGGGATTGGAAAATCACATTTTATTCTATAATCTACTTTTAAAAAATATTGCACACATGTCAATTTTAAATTGTATATTTTACCAGAAAGAGTTATCCCTAGCAAAATGAGCCAAACTCCTTGTCATCAAGTGAAGGCCAACTCAAAGGGACCCTCTGAGGGCTTTCTCAAGACTGTAATTGTTTATGGGAGTAAAAATTCCAGCTTTTCTCCCACAGAGCAGCTGCTAACTGCTAGAGATTTATATGTATTCTGTCTCTGTGCCTGATTTTTAAATTTGCCAGTAAATGTTCTTTTCACAATTACAGAAAAATAATAATTTAACATACTGGAACCTTAGCTATAAATCTATTACATAATTTATTGGATGAAGTGTCAGTGTCTAAACCATCCTAGAAGCAAGGTTTTTATAATCTTGAATTCCTAAGTAATCAATGTGTGTGTGTGATTTACAGATAACAGGTAAACAGTATAACACTCAAAAGTCAATAAAAAATAAGCTTATTTTTTAGGAACAAACCATAGTGGTTTGCTAAAGGTAACTGTGATGTTTGCTGGTAAATTATTGGCTTATGATGATTGGTTTCACCAACAGTATAACCATGACCAGAAAGTAGTATTTGCTGCATCACAAGGAATAATCACCATAATTGAATAATTGTGACTATTAACGTGATTATAGAGTCTTAGATAACTTTGTACTATGCCCAAAAGAAACTCTCTTTTGTTTTGTGAGGACTCAACTTTTTTAAACTCACTAGTATCGAGTCAATGCTGACTCACAGCAGCTCTGCAGAGGTAGACGTGCCCTCTGACTTTCAGAGATTGTAACTGTTCACAGGGGTGGAAAGCCTCATCTTTCTCCCTAGGAGTGTCTGAGGGCTTTGAACTGCTAACCTTGCAGTTAGTAGACTAATGCATAACCACTATGCCACCACGGCTCTCTCAGAGATATGAAATAGACTCACCTTATACTTAAGACGAACAATGCATAAATATGGACATACTGAAGTCTCTGAATTCAGAGCCTTTGATTTGAACTACAGTGTTGGTAAAGAATATCGAAGGTACTGTGGACCACCAGAAACAAACACATCTGGTTTGGAGAAAGGACAGAATGCTTCTGTACTTAGAAGCAAGAGTGGTGTAGACTTCATCACATGTGTTTTGGGCATGGTCTCGGGAGGCACGAGTCTCAGAAGAGGATATCACGCTTTGTGAATAAGAGAGTTGGCCCCCAAGGAGTGGAATTGCCACAGTGGCTCCAACAGCTGGCCCAACCATCTCAATTGTCAGGGTCAGCAGAACCAGACCAGGTTTCATTCTATTGTGCGCGGAGTTGCTGAGAGTTGGAGTTCACTCCCTGCTCGCTAATAACAATCAATTTAGCTTGATTGCCATTTCGCTCTTTTCCTGTTCTCCTTCTCCAAAGGGATTTGTTCATGCATCCTCCATTCTCCAAGTTCATTTCATCGAGGAGCATCTTTGCCTTCCCCTTGTTTAAATGGAAAACAAGCATGGTGTCTTCTATACAGTCACTTCATCCTTTATGAGTTTCAGAGACCACAAGTTCTCAATTGTCTTTTCTCTCTTTCTTTTTTCCTTAACTTCTCTTTCTGTTCTTGTTTCCCTTTACCATCTTAAGATGTCAAAATAATTCCCATCTAGAGAAAGCAAAGTCTTCTGTGGAATTCTCATCCTGTACCACCAGATACAAACTTAAATATTTCCCTTACTTTACAGCAGAACATTCCTGAGCATTATCTTCCTTTCTTCTCATTTAGTCCTCAATCCTCTAGAGCCAGAGTATAATGTGTCCACCAATTATTTTCAAAGGCTACAAAGTTTGATGAATGACCACTTATCAGTCGTTACATAACTTTACTTCCCTGCAACATTAGTTCTTGTTGACCACAGATCTTCCTTGAAACATTTTCTTCTCTAATATTCAGGTCATCATTTGTTGTGATGTCCTTACAACCGTAATTTACTCTCACCAACTCTGGGTGTTCTGTTGTATAGTCTCTTGTGGGTTCTCATTACTCTGTCCATTCCAAAAATGACATTAGCATTTCTCAGAGTTCTACCCCAGGGTCTTTCTTCTGGGCATGTGTTTACATACTCAGGACTTCTGGCACCCAATGACCTCAAAAATCATCTCTGTGTTATGTCTCTTCTCTCAAATTTTGACTGATCTGTTAAGCTCCTTATAACCCTTTCCTTTTAAGGTATCTTACATCAAGTTCTACCTTCTGAAAACATATAATTAACCAAAGCTTATGAATAAGCTTTTTTAACTCTATGCCTTCGATCATTTCTTTCTTCCTTAAAGCTACTTCTCCACGAACCTTTCCTTTCTCAGTCCCTCAGTTCCCCAAAACAGAAAACGATCCTTGATTCATCTTGATTCATATGTGTGTGGGTCTCTATAACTTTCTCTAGTTTTCTTTTTTTACAACCCATTCCATCATAATTGTTATATTCCTCACACTCTATCAATATTCAATGAAAATCTAGCATCTTCTAAATTCACCACCTCTCTTATCTCTTCACCCAAAAACCCTAAACCCAGGTCATGTTCATCCTATATCTGAACCACAGTAATTTTTTATATGATTTCTTAGCTCCATTCTGGGCCCCCTCCTAAAATGAGCACTTCATTGTGCTATTTATCCCAATTTGAAAAACACTTCAATAGCTTCAAATTGCCCTGAGTATAAAGTCCACACTTGTTAAGAGGATACTCGAAGCTCACCATCATTTGAGCCCTATTAAGCTTTCTAACAAATTGTATTCCTCACTTTCATATCTACATTGCAACCATATTGAACTTCTTTCCAGTCTTTAAAAGGCATGGGGCTTCCTGTTCCTCTATTGTCACATATATGGATCTTCTTTGGTTCACTTGACTAATTCTTACTTGTCTTTTATACAGACTTAATGCATTAATCTATCTGGTATTTCACTTTCAAAAGGGGAATACAATTGACTCCCTAAAAACTAGTAACTGAGACTAGAAAGGCTGTGGCATGATATCAAAGATATCAAGAACATAAATAAAGAAAAAATGAGTTCACTAGAAATCCAGGATAGAAGGAAAAATATCAAAATAGATGTCAGAAGAAACACTGAAACTTTCTGTTAAACAGAGTAATTAAACATTAAAAAATTTATGAAACACAAATGCTGAACAGAATATCTTTAAAGTTGCCTTAAGAAGACAAGGTGTGATATTATGGTGGAAAGCTGGAAAATATGAGAAAACCCCTGAGTTGCATTGTTGAGCAGAAATGAAATGATGCATGAAGCATCTAATGAAGATGTAAGGTCTACAAAGAGACTCTGTAACAAAAGGAGTTGGTTGGATTTCAGCCCTTTCAGAAATTGCCATAGGATCAAACTATCCTGGAACTTAAGGGAAAAGTTCAGGCTGCACTGCAGGCATTGGGATAAAACATCACTCCAAGAGGTAATTGATACCAGAGGATCTATTTTAACAAATGGATACAATTCTGGCAGTGCTTGCCATATTCTATCATATATAATGCATGCACATAAATAACATGCACATACAGCTTTTACAGGGACAATCAGAAGATAACATGTGGAGGAGCTATATAATACATATATTATTACATAAAATATGGTACATTTCTGTGTCAAGAATTATGGAAGACAGCTAGCTGGCCAGTAAACTAAAATGAATCCATATCTAGGTCTATTTCAAAGAAAGCTGTTCAAATAGAATATGGAAAGTATTGAGGTGTAGAATTAATATAAACATGCCAGTAAAATTTTGCTGAAGGGGATTTAAAAATGGCTTTATCCAAACATCAACTCCAACTTCCAGAGAGTTTCAAGCCAGTTTCGAAGGAGATACAGAATGCAGGACATCATTTCTTATGTCATATGGATCTTAGTCCAAAGCAGAAAGTATTTATTAAATATTATCTGTGTTTTATAGACTATGTTAAAGCCTTGGAATATGTGGATCACAACAAGTTATGGATCGCATTACATAGCGTGGAAATCTTAGAACTCTTCACACTTCCTAATGAGGAACCTGTATGAACAGAACTGTTGTTCAAATAGAACAAGGGAATATTACAGGCTTAAAGTTAAGAAAGTTATGCATCGGGTTGTATTCTTTCATTTTAATTATTCAATCGCTATCTCCAAACCCAACCTCAATGTCATATAATTGATCTACATTCTGTATAGGGTTTCTGAAATCATAAATCTTTATATGAGCAGATAGTATTATGTCTCAACTAAGAAGTGGCTAATATGTTTGTACTACTGACTTTATCCAGCTTTTATCCCCCTGTGGCTCCTTAGTCAATGTGTACAATGAATAAATAATTCAAGAAGCTGAACTATATTAGCAAGGACATGTCATCTGAAGTGGAGGAAGACATGAACTGAACTGAAATGCAAATATCATGCAAACTTGCAGGTTGAAAATAAAGATGACTTAAAGCACTTACCAGTGAAGGTCAAAGTCTAAAATTTTCCATGTGATGTGCCTCTGCACATGAAGAAAATTAAAATTCTCACAGTTTGACAAGGACAAAATTTTACGATAATTAAGAAAATGATGTCTTCAGTGGTTACTATTTAGTGATATCAGCAATCAACAACCATGGAAGCAACAATAAAAAAATCCAGTGATTGGGCTGAGCCCTGGTGGTATAGCGATTATGCTCGGGACTGCGGCACACTGGGCTGGTGGTTCAAATCCAGCAGCAGCTCTCCAGGAGCAAGGCTGGGCCACCTACTCCCACCAGACGGCAGTCATGCCCCCCCCCCCAAAAAAAACATCCAGTGATGGATGAATCTGTTGTGAAGATAGTGATGTCACTTTGAGGATGAAAAGATGTCCAACCCAAGTCATGGAGTTTTCATAACCTCCCATGCAAAAGGTGGACAATGAAAAAGGAAAACAGAATAATCGATATAGTCAAACTATGGTGATGGCAAGGAAAACTGAATATACTATGGGAAGCAAGTAGAATGAGCAAATCAGTCTTAAAATAAATACAACCAGAATGACACTCCTTAATAGCAAGAATGGCAAGACTTTTCTCACTTGCATTGGGCACATCATCAGGAAAGAACAAATGATAGATGGGGCATTAAGACCTACTGCCTTTGCATCCACTCTGACTCAGAGAGACTCTCTATAGGGGTCTTGAGGCTGTACGTCTTTATGAGAACAGGTAGCTTCATCTTTCTCCTAAAAAGCAGCTGGGGGTCTTCTACTACTGACCTTGCAGTTACTAGTCCAACACTGACCAGAGAGTGCCTGAGGGTCTTCTTGTCTCACACTTGGTAAAACAGAGGATCAGAGAAATGCGGGAATCCTTTAGTGAGGTGGATTGACACAATAGTCCAAACATTGGATTTCATTAAACTTCGTTGTTGTTGTCTTTAGGTGACATCGAGTCAGTCCCTACTCATAGCGTAATCCTCAATGCAACAGAAAGAGAGATTCTGCAGTGCGGCATCATCGTCACAGTCGTCCTTATGTTGCAGTCCACGGTTGCAGTCACTGTGTCAATCCATCTTGCCAAGGGCTTTCTTCTTTTGCCATGTCCCTCCACCTTTACCAAGCATGATGTTCTTCTTCAAGGACTAGTCTCTCCTCACATGTCCAAAGGACATGACAAGTCTTCCTTCCTTGCCTCGAAGGAGCACTCTGCTTGTATTTTGTCCAAGACAGTTTGTGTGTTCTTTAGGCAGTCCATGGTACTTTCAATATTCTTCTCCAGCACCGTAATACAAGTGAATTGAAATTTTATAATTCTGTTATTTATAACACCAATCTCTTTCAATAGGTAGAAGCTAGGATGGCAGCTTAAATATAGCTACTAATAAGTTATCTCTGGTTTTAAGTAAATGTGCTGATGTTCAAATCATAGTGATTGTAACTCTAAAACTGACAATATAAAACAAATTGAAGCAGATTTTTAAAATAGAATATTTTGAATATATCAAAAAGGAAAAATAACTAGTGTCTATTTATTTAATAACTTTAAAACTTTTGTTTCAAGGTATAAACAAACGATATTATTCCTATAAATATTAACTATAAATGTGTAATATATGGTAAATCAACTGTCCTTTTATTGCTACAAAAGTTAGGCATATAATTCTAGCATTCCTGGCTTTTAAAATTGTTTCCTACATATATGAGACCACATTAATTTTTTAAATCATTTTGTTGGGGTTTCATACAACTCTTATCACAATCCATACTTAAGTCCATTGTGAGTCAAGCACATTTGTACATCTGCTGCCCTCATCATTCTCAAAGCAATTGCTTTCTATTTAAGCCCTTGGCATTGGCACATTTCCCCTCCCTCCCAACTTCCCTGTCCCTCATGAATCCTTGATAATTTATAAATTATTACTACTTTTTCATATCTTACACTGCCTGATGTCTCCCTTCACCCAGTTCGCTGTTGTCCATACTCCAGGGAAGAAGTTATATGTAGATTCTTATAATTGGTTCCCCCTTGCTACCCCACATTCCCAAAATATATTTATAGGGTCGGTATTAAGGAAGAAGGTGGGCATTGGGCCTCCACTCTAGTACTTCCTCAATGCAAGAATATTTTGTTCTAGTAAATTGGCACTTCATGATGCTCACCTACCCAACACAATCACGAAGACAAATGTGTGCATAAGCAAATGTGAAGAAAGCTGATGGTGCCCAGCTATCAAAAGATATGACATGTGGGGTCTTTAAGACTTGAAGGAAAACAAGCGGCCAGCTATCTCAGAAACAAAAAAGTCCACATGGATGAAGCACACCTATGTGACCACGAGGTGTTGAAGGGATCAGTTATCAGGCATCAAGGGTCTAAAAATTATGTTATTTAATTTGTAAATTAAGATTTCTTTAAAAAATTATGTTATTGTAAATGAGAGGGAGTAAAGTTTGGGGACCCAAAGCCCATCTGTAGATAACAGACTTCCCCTTATAGAGGGGTCATAGGGAGGAGACAAACAAGGAACTTATCAGGAACTTCCTTGCACCAAATTAAATATTTTATTTTTCCCAACACAACATACAACCTTTATGAAAATGTCCTTTATAGTGTACTCTTTTTCTATTGACTGTAAATAGCTGCTAAGCAATGGTGCATTTCTGAATCTGTAAATGCTGAGGGCTGAAGATGTCACTCAATGAATAGAGTCTCCCTTTTTCTTTGGCTTCAGGAAGGAAGGTCTATGATTTCCTGATTAAGAGAGGAAGGGCAAAGTTCAATGCCTTCATCTTCCTGAAGAGAGCTGTGCTCATTGGAATAAACCTGACTTCTTGGAAGACCCTGGTGGCTTCGTGGATAACACTCCAGGCTGTGAACCACAGAGCAATACGCCAATCATCAGAGGAGAGAGAGGAGCATTTGGCCTCCTGCAAAGATTCACAGCCTCCACTTCCAGTTTGCCCTCCAGAGTTGCTGTAAGTCGGAACTAACTCCATTGGCAGTGAGTTTGCCTTGGCTTTCCTGCTTTGGCTACTGTGTGAAGGGACAAAGAACTGTAGCCAGACATTTCTAGTGATCCTACCTTGGGGAATACCAAATAGCATTGAAAACAATAAATCTCACCTCACCTCACAGGTTCACTGGGTTGACATGTATGCTATACAGTGAATTGTACTCAGTCTCTGAATCATACTGAGAATTACTTATGCACTAGTCACTGTTTTTGTCATATCATGTCAGATGTCACATCTCTATGATCACTCTGTCCTGTCACTCACTACATAGGTGACCTGGGTAAACTATCAGATGCCAAGTGATATTCGCTCCAATGTTACAGATTGTAAATTCGATTTTTCAGAACATTCTCCAATGGAAAGGACTTGGTTTTCCAAAAAATTTTAATTTAAAACATCATGCAAATTATGGTTAGCACTTATAATTTTTAATGTGTGAGGGAAACTTAAGAACGCTTTAATTCACATAATACAGATGCAGAAAAATTGAAAGTTGTAAGCTGTTTGATGTTCAGTGTTTTACTTCTTGACTTGATTTTGTCTTCACAGTTGACATATTGAAATTGTACTATTTAGTCCAATAGCAAAACATGTAATGGGACCAGAGTTAGCAAACATGAAAAGGAAATGTATCTTCCCACTCAAATTCTATGAGCATTGCAGCTCCCAGTGAAGAGTTCAGAGGAGCCCTGGTGGCACAATGGTTAAGCACTCAATTACT